>JAMOIN010001133.1:0-17500 GCA_024666655.1 Dascyllus trimaculatus
CCACATCTAAGAATTGGGAACAAATAGTCAACACAGAAATGAATTGGAAACCAGAAGTCCTGACAGCATGCAGAGTTAGGAGGCCAAGAGACAGGAGTGAGAGAGAAGTGCATAAAGGGCGTGAGTTTAGTGCAAAGTCTGGAGAATGACTCTGCACAATCAGGCGGGTCCCATCAACTATCAGAAAGGGGACTCGACAGGAGTTGGTAAGCCCTGAACAAACATGCATGTGTGATGGACACCGAAGCCCAGAGCAACTACCACAAGTCAACAGGGCCAGGCCGGCCAAGTGCCCCCACACCCCGGGCAGGGGGAGCACCAGGAGGCACCGCCCAGAAGACCGCCCGGGCCGCAGACAAGCACGCAGACCCAGAAACCAAGAGAAGGCAGCAACCGACACCCCCAGCGCGCCAAGGACAAGACCAGGGGGCACAGGGCACGGGGGCCCACCCGCCACCCAACGTCCACACCCAACCACCCCATCCACCACCCACCCCCACCCCCCAACCACCCCCCAACCACCCCCCACCCAACATCCCACCCCAGGGGAGGCAGGAGGCCCACCGCAGCCCGGGAAGCCAGACACAGGGACCGAGCGCTCCACCGCAGGGAAGGCCACCGGCCCCACCCCAAGCAGGCCACCACCGGGAGCCAGCCAGAGGAAAACCAAGGCCAGGCCCAGATGCAGGCCCAGAGAGCGCGAGCGGACGGGGAGTCAGCGCCGCTAACAAGAAGGCGCCACGTATACCACTAGCAGCATGCCACAGGGAAGCGCGGCAACCCACGGTCCCCACCCCCGAAGACGCGCCCAAACCCCCACCGGATCCGAGTCGCCGCCCACCGCAAGCCAGCACCAGAGCCACGACAACCACCAGTCAAGTGAGTCCAGCCCCCAACCCAACAAGAGCCACAGCGCCAGAGGACCCGCCAGACATGCAGGAGATCCCCCCCTAGACCGTCACCTCCAGACCCCGGGGAACCCCAAGCCATGGTGACCCAGATGTGGGTCCACTCCCACCGACCCAGGCCCCGAGGGTGCCGGGCCCCCACCAGACATGCCATGGATGTGTAAAGTCACCGTTACCTCCCTATTACTGATTTTCCTCGGTCCCTGACGAGGAAAACTAACCCTAAACCGTGTTTGAGTGCAACCCTGTGTGTGATGTGGTGCATTAAAAGCTTGAGGGGCGGGAGAGATGGAAGGGGGAGGGCCAGAGGGCCGCAGAGGCTGGGTACTCTGCAGCCTACCCTGACCAAGGTCCCGATCCACCGCAGACCGCCACCCAAGATGTGAGTGTGTGTGCTGCATTAAAATTAGAAAGCAGGAGAGACAAGTAGGAGGGAGACGGGGCGGACACAATGCCGCGGAGCACTGCAATCCGCCCCATCACCGAGCCCACCGTCCCCAATCTCTGCATTCCATGTGGCCCTAGCTGTTGTGACCCTATATGTGCCTAAAAATATATATATATACAGTGAGGTGTGTGATGTGTGAGGTGCACAGTAAGAGGCAGTCTGGTGTGGGTCCGGCCCACGGGGACAGAGCAGCGCGGGAAACAGAAATCCCCACAGGGTCCAGCGCAAAGGGCCCGCAGGGTCGAGACACAAGGGGCAGGGAGGGCCCGTACAGACCAACGGGCCCCGCCATCACCGCGAGCCATGCGGGCCGCAGCGCCAGACCACCGCCCAAGTGGCGGCCATAGACCCGCCACAGGCCCGCTGAGTGCCGCAGCCCATCCCAGAGGGGGAAATGCGCTACGCCAGCAGGAGCACGGACCACGGGAGTCCGCACGCACCCAAAAAGCCAGTGCACCAGGGCCGCAGGACGCGCACCTCACAGCACTACCAATGACATCCCCGCCCCGCCACACCCCAGGACAGCACAGGCCCGGCCCTGGGCCCCAGCCAGCGATTCTCCATCTCCAGTGGTAGCACACACGCCCAGACAGGAGCCAGGACCCCCCCCCCAAGAAGAGACCACCCGGCCCCCGCGCCAGACCCCCAGGCAGCAGAGGACCCCAGGCCCCCCCAGGGGAGGGAGAGGGGCGAGGAGGAGCAGGAAGGCAGAAGAGGAAGGAGGAGGAGGGAAGGGGAGCGGAAAAGGGGCGGGGGAGCAGCAGGGGGGCCAACACACCCCAAGCCCCCAGGGCCAGCCAGAGCGCCCCAGAAGAGACCAGCCACCACCATCCCCGGGAACCCGGGAGAGCGCGCAGATCCAGCAGCCTAGGAGCTCCAAAGGCGAGACACCGGATAGATCCACCACCAGGGGGGAGAGCCCAGACCAAGCAGGCCCCGAAGAGCTGCGCAGCAGCCCCAGGGACAAGAGGGAAAAGACACCACTAGTGCATCCACACGGCCTTGAAGTCCATGGCACCGACATTCCTTGAGGAGGAGAGCTTTAAGAGACTGTAGTATAGTAGAGGAGACTTGAAATGAAGGTCAAACCAATGACACAGATAGAATACATTTGTTCTGGAGCATCACAACAATTTTTTTTTTTTTTCTTAAATTAGGGGTGTGGCATACGCTAGCAGGCAATACAAAGTTAGAGATTTATATTTAAAGATCTAATGAATGGAGCCCATTTTTCTTTAAAGAATACCAATTGGTTTTTACGGGTAGCAGAGATTTGCTCAAGTGAAATGTGTTCTGAGAGGAGGTTCAGCCAATGGATGATGTTGAGGGCTTTCTTATCTTTCCAATTAACCAAAATAGTTTTCTTGGCAATTGTGAGAGCTACAAGCGTGGGTTGGAATAGAGTGTCTGGTAGGGTTGTTGTCGTAAGATCACCAATTAAGCAAATGTTTGGAGATTGTGGGAACCTGCAGTCCAAGATAGAGGAGAGTTTCTGTGTCACTGCTGCCCAAAACTGATAGACAGGTGAGCATAGCCAAAGGGCATGAAAATAAGTATCAGCCGTCTTTTGTGTGCATTGTGTGCATATGTCAGTGTGCGAGAGACCCATTTTGTACATTTTATATTGCGTTATATGTGTTCTGTGGAGAACCTTAAATTGGATCAGTTGTAAGTTGGTATTTTTTGTCATCTTGAATGTGTTACTACAGATCTGGGTCCAGAAATCAAGGTCAAGGGATCCCATTTTAAAATTGGCAAATGTATAGAGTCCGTTTTTAAGAGTAAACTATAAATTCTTGAGAGGTTTTTCTTATTTCTCGGGGACAGTTTTGCAATGCATTTGACAAATTCCGGTGGCTGTAAATCAGGTGGCTGTAAAGTGGTCCGAAGCGCTGGAATTTCCCTTGTAATTGTCCTCTCTATTTGTAGATACTGGAGAAAGTTTCCATTGCTTATTTGGAATGTTTGGAATAAGTTTGTATATGTCATAATTATGTTATCTTGGAGAAGGTGATGGAGATGGGTGATCCCTTTTTCTGCCCATGAGCTGAGATTGAGAGGTATTTTGTTGTTTACAAAGTCTGGGTTGTGCCAGATTGGGGATAGTATGCTGGGTTGAAGCTGGGAGCCAGTGATTTCCAGGGATTTCCACCAAGCGGATAGGGTGGAGGCAATCAAAGGATTCTTGAAGCAAGGATGGAATTTAAGGGTGGAGGTGATAAAGGGAAGGTCAGAGAGTTTGATGTGGTTACAGTCTAACTGTTCTAGTTCCAGCCAAGAGTTGTATTCTTCCTGTGGATGTATCCATTTGGTGAGATATTGTAGTTGGTTGGCTAAGTAGTAATGCATGAAGTTGGGGGCTTCCAGACCACCTTCAGATTTACTTTTCTGGAGAGTAGTCAGGCTGATTTTAGCTTTTTTGTTTTTTTGAATAGAATTTACCAATAGCAGAGTCTAATGATTGGAACCATTTTGATGTGGGTTTAAATGGGATCATGGAAAAGAGATAGTTGATCTGAGGTAGTATTTTCATTTTGACAGTAGCTATTCGTCCCAAAAGGGAGATGGGAAGGTTATTCCAACGCCTCAGATCACCACAGAGTTTCTCCAAAAGTGGAGTGAAATTCAGGTGGACTAGTTTGGAGAGTTTTGAGGAAATATTTATGCCCAAATATCTTATATTACCAGTGGGAAAGGAATAATCCAGGTTTTGGACTGCAGGGTTCCACGAATTCTCTGTTAATGGAAGAATAATTGATTTCGACCAGTTGATTGAGTAATCTGAAAGATGTGAGAAAGTTGTGATGAGGTTGAATATTTAATTTAATGATGTTTTGGGTTCTTGCAGATAAAGTAAAATGTCATCCGCATATAGATTTATTTTGTGTTCAGATGCCTGAGAGCAGATACCTTTGATATCGGTGTTTTGACGGACTGCAGTTGCCAACGGTTCAATAAATATCGCAAATAATAAGGGAGAGAGTGGGCATCCCTGTTTGGTACCTCCTTGCAAACTGAATCCTTTTGAAGTGATCCCATTGGTGGTGACTGTGGCCTTGGGTGAATTATAAAGAGCTGATACCAAATGGATAAATGACTCTCCAAAGCCAAATTTGCGGAGAACAGTGAAGAGAAAGGACCAGTTGACTTTGTCAAAGGCTTTTTCTGCATCAAGCGACACAACAATCGCTTCTCTGTTACAGCGTTGCGTCAAACTGATCAGATTCAGAAGTCTTCTGACGTTGTTGGTGGAGTGTCTGCCCTTGATAAATCCTGTTTGATCACTGTGAATTATTGACGGGATAATTTTCTCCAACCTGGAGGCGAGTGCTTTCGCGATAATTTTGACGTCGGTATTGATTAATGACAGAGGTCGATAGCTAGAAGGAAGCGTGGGATCCTTATCTGGTTTCAATAATAATTTAATTGCAGCTGTATTCATGTGAGCGCTTATATAACCATTACTTTTTATCTCTGTCACTGTCCTGAAGAAAAGAGGTACAAATATTGGCCAGAAATTCAGCAGGGAAACCGTCAGGACCAGGTGCCTTGCCTGCTGGCATACTGTCTAATGCACTCTGCAAGTCACTAATAGTCAATGGAGCGTCTAAGATGTCTCTGTTTTCAGTTGTTAGTTTAGGCAAGTTTAAATTGTTAAGAAAATTGTGAATATCTTCTTTGTTTGGGTTAACTGCAGCTGAATATAAATTATGATAATAGCTGTAAAAAATCTGATTAATTTCTTCGGGTGATTGAGTATATTTGCCAGTGGGATCCTGGATTGCTGTAATGAAGGATTTTTCTTTGTTACGTTGGAGTTGATTTGCAAGAAATTTGCCTGATTTGTTGTTGTGTTCGAAATCGTTCTATCTTAGTTGTTGTAGTAAGAATTCTGTTTTTTTTGACAGGATATTATTGAGCTGTAATTTTGCATTTTGTAGTTCAGACCATAGTTGATCACTTGGTTTTATTGCATAATCCTCTGTGAGTTGTTTAATTTTTTTCTCAATATCTGTCTCTATTTGTAGTTCCTTGTTTTTCTTGTATGAGGAGTACGATATTATTTTACCTCTGATTACAGCCTTCCCAGTTTCCCAAAGTAAAGATGGTGATAAGTCAGGAGAGTCATTATTTTTTAGAAAGTCTGCCCACTCCCTCCTTATTATCTGATCAAATTCTGGATCTTTAAGTAGAGAAATGTTAAGACGCCAAGTCTGAGGAGGCTTACGGTTGGGATTGGTTTGCAGGCTGAGGGATATTGGTGCATGGTCGCTGATTATGATTGGGTGAATTCTAGTGGTAGCTTTATGTACAATAGAATTGTTTGAGAGAAAAAAGTCAATTCTTGAAAAAGATTGGTGGACGGTGGAGAAGAAAGTATAGTCCTTCTTTGTTGGGTTTTTGAGTCTCCAGACGTCGTCCAATCCAAAATCTGTCATATAATCCTGTATGACTTTGACTGATTGTGATTGTTTTGTATGTATTGGACAAGTTGATCGATCTACTGAAGGATTCAGAACTAAGTTGAAGTCACCACCAATAATAGTTGATGAGTTAGCAGATAATTCTGCTAAATGAGAAAAAACTGTATGAAAGAAGGCTGGATCGTCATTATTAGGTGCATACAGATTGGCGATTGTATATAATTTATAAAAAATTGTTGCCTGGATAATAATGTACCTGCCTTCTGGATCTGTTACTGTGGAGTTTAAAGTAAATGGTACTCTCTTGTGGACTAGGATGGAGACTCCTCTTTGCCTGCTGTTATAACAGGATGAAAAGATGATGTTATAATTAGTATATGTAAGAGATTTTTCTTCTGACTGTAATAAATGTGTCTCTTGCAGGAGCAAAATATCTGCTTTTAGTTTAGAAACATAGTCCAGGATTTTAATTCTTTTTGCCTGTGAGCGTATGCCATGTACATTCTAGGAAACAAAGTTTAACTTGGACTTGGATAATGTAATCTAGCTTTTGTGTGTGTCTTTGTGAGCTCTCAGTTGCTGTCTGTAAGTTAAATGTTGCAGTCTGTGAGCTGTGGATGTCAGGATAGTGAGGTATGAAGTGTTGGATTAGAGATGTGTGGTTGCTGGTCAGAGACATATACAGCAAGTTATGATCTAAACATATAGCATTTAAAAGCACAACCAGAAATGCAAAACTAACAACAAACACATTATAAAGCACATAGGCACAACAAACATTGGTGATACATGGGGTGTGGGTGGGAGTGGGGAGTGTGTAAGAGGGGTGAGGTGAGAAGTACATAGAGGGGGATAGAGATTAATAAAAGGAGGAAGGGGATCCTGAACGGGGAGTGTAGAGCGGGGAAGTGAAACATTTAGACATTTAAACGTGTGAGATTCTTTTTTTTTTTTTTTTAAATAAGTTTTCTATTTTAAATTAATAAGTGATAAATTTTATCATCAAAGCCGTTTGGTGAGAACTTATCCGTTATATTTCCATGTCTTTTAGAAGAGCCAGGGGGTGATGGAGGATTCCCGGAACAGCTGGCCATCTATGTAGAGTTTGTCCACCACCAGTGCAGTCCGCTTACCTTTTTGTCGGTGCTCTTTCATGATCGGATATGATACTTTGCGCCTCTCATTTATCTCCCTGGGAAACTGGTCATTCATGCCGAAAGAGGTGCCTTTCAGCTCCCGTCCTCTGCTTTTTACGAGCACTTTCTGCTGGAAGTGCTCGAATTTTGCAATGATGGGACGATGACGGTTTCCTCCTCGGGGTCCGAGCCGGTGAACGCGGTGGAAGGTGATGTTGTTCACCGTTTCCGAAGGGATTTTAAGAGCCGACGTCAAGAAGTTTTTCACTAGGGACTCAGGGTTGTCCGGTGTGGACTCAGGGATGCCCAAAAAGATGAGATTATCCCTCATGCTTCTGCTCTGGATGTCCAGGACGGTCTCTCTCAGGTTTTTATTTTCGTTTTTAAGCGTACTTACCTCAGAAGTGACAGCTGTCAGCGTGGAGCAGAGTTCGGCGTTGTCCCTCTGCAGATCGTTTATCTGCTGGTGAGTGAACTCCAGACTAGCCTTCAGATCCTTGATCACCTGGTGGAGCATGCCGAGGATGTCGAGCTTTTTGTTTATCGAATCCAGCACGCTAATCGGGACATCAGTAGTCTCCAGGTCCTGTGTGTCAGTAGAGGAGTCGGATTTCTTCCTCTTGTTGGGATTCTCAGGGAAAGTGGCGGTGTTGGAGCCTTCCATAGTGCAACGGACGTAGTAGTCGTCGATAAAGTTCTCAAGTTCCTCCACTGTGGTAGATACAGTGTACGGTCTTGAGCAGGAAGCTTAATTCGGCTGTTTAATACGAAAAATAAGTCGGAAAAAAACGGCGATTTGTATAACACTCGTCTAGCAGCTGGGGAACGCCATGTTGAATTTCTTGAATCTCACCGAGTCTCGCGATCCCCCAGCATCTCCTCCAGCCCAACGGTCCTCCTCTCTTTTCCAGAGCTCCTCTCTCTCCCTTCTCTTCCCTTCTTCCCTTTCCGTTCTTTCCCTTTTTTTCTTTTCCTTTTTCCCTTTTCCCTTTTTTTCCTTTCTTTTCACCCTTTTAAATAATCAAAGAAAGAGAAAATAAAGAAAATTGATAAAATAAAGCAAAACAAAATAAATAAATAAATAAATAAAAGGGAGGGAGATAGAACTATGGGGTACATGTGATGATTCAAAATGATGTAGGTATCGGGTATGTTGCAAATATTTTGTATTGTTTGTGCGTTGTGGACATTATTGATGGTGAGCTGTTGTAGCATAATTATTGATAATAATTAATATATTAATAAAGATAGTGCTTGTGACGATAGTAATAACAACATCTAGATCAGTAGTAATTCATAATAGTGGTATCAATAATAATGAGGGTACTGATGAAAGGTTGTTGTCGATACCTTGTCAGCTTCAACACCATCAGCAAATCACTGTGACCATAAATAGTATAATATAAACTAATATATATATATATAATAATACACATACAGAGAGAGAGGGGGGGGAAAAAACAAAACAAAAACAAACAAAAAACAAATAAATAAATAAATAAATAAAATAAATTATATATGTACATATACATATACATACACACACATACATACACATATATCTATATATAAATACATACATACACATACCGATAATAATAATAGCAATAATGATAATAATAATAATGTTACCATAGATAAGCAGATTATGATAATAATAACATTAGTAAGTAACAAGGTTGTAATAATAATGATAATAGTGATTTTAGGGTAGGACGGATAAATGATAACATAGTATACTCTTATTAAGCTGAAGTGTCATTTATGCATATACACAAACACACCACCATCAATCCAGACAAGCACACATTTGAGAAATGTTTGGCTGAACAGATTGTTGTTATAGAAGAAAGTGGTTTATGAACAAAGTCCATGTTTCGGTGAAGGCTGACAAATGCTTTTGTTTGTTGGCTTTGTTTTTTTCTGCTGAGATGTGGTCTATAATTAAGTTAATCCAATGACTGATGCTACAACCTTTTTTATTCTTCCAGTTTTGAAAAATTATTTTCTTGGCGATAGCTAGAGATATGAGTAGAGGGTTATGATATTTGTTTGGGAGGTGTATTTGTGTAGTGTCTCCTAGAAGACACAGAGATGGATGTAATGGGACTCTGCAGCCGAGGATGATCGAAAGTTTATTGGTAACTGAAGCCCAAAAAGAGTGTACTGGCGTGCAATCCCAAGTGGCATGCAAGTAATTATCTGTGCTACGTGTAGTGCATTGTAAGCATATGTCTGTTTCTGAAAGTTCCATTTTATGTAAACGGCTCTGTGTTAGATGAATTCTATGGAGGGTTTTGTATTGTATGAGTTGGAGGTTTGCATTTGTTGTCATGGTGTAAATGTTTTTGCATATATTCATCCAGAAGTCGGGGTTGGGAGATATGCCCAGGTTGTTTTCCCATTTTTTGCATGGTAGTGTTATCTGATGTTTCGATGTTGTTATTATTTTATAGAGTTTGGATATTATTTTTTTCAAACTTGTGATGTCAAAAATTTGTTTTATCAGCAGAGAGGGTTGAACTGTTCCTGAAGAGATGTTTTTAGATTTGATTATATGTTTGATTTGTTGGTAGTGCAGAAATTCTTCTCTCCCAACGCCGAACTTCTGGGTAAGTGTATTGAATGGTATGAATGAGTTATTTTGAAAAAGGTGATAAAGGTGTGTGCTTTGTGCCAGAGTGGAAAATAAATGGGAGAGTTGTGCAATTGAAAATCAGGGTTGTGCCAAATGGGTGTAAATTTACATGGTGCTTGTGAGGTGTCAGTGATTTTCCTAGTTTTCCACCAGGCTGTCAGAGTCGTAGATATGGTAATGGATTTGAAGTAGTTAAGTTTTTTTATTGACTGTGGTAAAAAAGGGAGATCTGCTATTGGTGTATTCTGACATTAACTCTGTTCTAACTGTATCCATGTTTTGTTGTGGTATTGTTTATTAATCCAAATGAAAAGGTATTGTAGTTGAGTTGCCAGAAAGTAATTAATGAATACTGGGGCTTCTAGACCTCCACACTGTTTGCTGTTTTGTAAAGTTGATAGAGAGATACGAGGTTTTTTGTTTTTCCAGTAAAATTGAGTGATTATGGTGTTGAGTGTTTTGAACCAGTTGTCAGTTGGAATCGTAGGAATCATGTTAAACAGGTAAGTTATTTGAGGTAGGATTTTCATATTCACAGCGGCAATACGTCCAATTAGTGTCAGTGGGAGATTATTCCAGCTTTTGAGATTGTCTTCTATTTTCTTGAGCAATTGAGGGTAGTTCAGATTGAAGAGCTCTGACAGCCTGGAGGAAATTGTAATACCCAAATATTTTATATTACCTAAGTGCAAGGAGGGAAAGGATTTTTTGGCTGCAGAATCCCATGAGTCTTGAGTTAGCGGGAGTAATGTAGATTTGGACCAGTTTATTGTATAGTTAGAAAGAGATGAGAAATTATTTATAACAGAAAAAGTTTCTTTAAGAGATGTTTCTGGGTTTTGTAAATGCAATAATAGATCATCGGCATATAGGCTAATTTTATATTCTTCATTTCTATTTTGAATTCCTTTGATGTTATTATTACTTCTTATAGCAGATGCCAGAGGTTCTATGGATAAAGCAAAGAGCAATGGAGAGAGTGGGCATCCCTGTCTGGTTCCATGGTGCAGTGTGAAGCTCGGTGAGGTGATCCCATTAGTGGTTACAGTGGCCCTTGGTGAAGTGTATAATGTCTCAATCCAGTGGACGAACGACTCTCCGAAACCAAACTTACGGAGTGTATGAAAGAGGAATTGCCAGTTTACTTTATCAAAGGCTTTTTCTGCATCGAGAGAGAGAATGATAGATTTTGTTCTTTCCAGTTGTGTTATGTTTATCAGATTGAATAGTTTGCGGAGGTTGTCAGATGCATGTCGATTTTTTATAAAGCCTGTTTGATCTTGGTGTATAATTACTGGGATAACTGTCTCAAGCCGGGTTGCAGGAGTTTTGGTTATGATTTTGAGGTCTGTATTTATTAATGAGAGAGGGCGGTAGTTTGATGGATGAGTAAGATCTTTGTTTGGTTTTGGTATGAGGGTAATGTTGGCAATATTCATGTGGGGTGGTATTGTGGATGTTGTTTTAATTTCTGTGATAACTCTTAGTAGTAATGGTGATAGAATGTCCCAAAATATTTTATAAAATTCAGCTGGTAATCCGTCTGGTCCTGGTGATTTGTTGTTTGGCATTTTAATTAATGATTTGTAGATTTCGTTTGTAGTAAGTGGGGCTTCTAACATCTGTACACTATCTGATGGGAGTGTTGGGAGATTGAGTTTGCTGAGGAAGTTTTCTATTGCTGAGGGACTGGGAGTACAATTGGAAGAGTATAAGTCTTTATAATATTGATGAAAGATAAGATTTATTTCTTGCGAATTGTGTGTGGTTATACCAGTTTTGTTCTGTATTGCTGAGATAATTGCTTTTTCTTTTTTATGTTGCAATAGGTTGGCTAGTAGTTTACTGAATTTGTTATTATATTGGAATTGTTCATATTTCAATTGTTGTATTATGAAGTCTGTTTTTTTGTTTAGGATATTGTCCATTTGAGTTTTGGCATGGTTTAAGTCATTAAGCGTCTGTTCATCTGGGTTTGTACAGTACTGGTGAGTTAATAATTTTATTTTTTGTTCCAATGTACTTTCTTGTTCCTGTTGTTTTCTTTTTTTATGTGATGAGTAGGATATGATTTTGCCACGGATGACTGCCTTACAGGTTTCCCACAGGAGTGATGGTGAAATTTCTGGAGAGTCGTTCGTCTCTAGAAAGAATGCCCACTCTCTCCGTATTAGTGTGTTGAACTCTGTGTCCTCCAGGAGAGAGGTATTCAGTCGCCAACGTGATGTAGCTTTGATTTGATAATGTAATGGAGACTGGAGCGTGATCACTTATTATGATTGGATAAATTGTATTTTCGGTTATATACTGGGTGAGTGAGTTGCTGGTGAGAAAAAAATCCAGTCTGGAGGATGATTGATGGTGGAGGGAGGTGTATGTATATTCCGAGTGCGTGGGGTTGTTCATTGTCCAACTATCGCCCGGACCATAACTCTGCATGTATTGTTTAATTATGTCCGATGAATGTGTATGTCTTGTATTACCAGTAGAGTTTGAACGGTCAAGTGAGGGGTTGATGACAGTGTTAAAGTCTCCAGCTAAAAGAATATTTGATTTGTCTTGTAATGCGGCGAAAAGAGTGTGAAAAAAGAGTGGGTCATCATTGTTTGGTCCATAAACATTAGCAAGAGTGAAAGGTGTGTTATTTATTGATACATTTATGATCAGAAATCTTCCTTCTGGGTCGGTGGTAATTGAGTGTTGTGTGAATGAAAGGTTTTTGTTGATTAAAATTGAGACTCCTCGTTGTTTACTGTTGTATGTCGATAAGTAAATTTTGTCATATTGTCTAATTTGTAACTGTTGAGATTCATGTTGGGTTATGTGGGTTTCTTGTAAAAAGCATATGTCAGCCTTCAGTTTTGATAAGTGGTTGATGACTTTTGTTCTTTTTGACGTGGTGCGGAAACCACGCACGTTCCACATTACTATTTTAAAAGTATACATGGTATTTTTGTCATACCGGATCTGTATAGATAAAAGATAAATGTTAAACTTGGGGAAAGGTGGAGGGTGGAGGCAACACACAAAACAAAGGGGACAGTGAACTCATAACAAGACATAGACGCATGAATAAAAAAAAACGAAAAGACATACTAGGTGTGTCATTGGAGGTGGCTTATAGGGTTAGGTCAGGTGATGAGAGCAGCATGACGAGGAGTTATTGTTGTATATGAATTATGCATTGCGGATATGCGAATCAGAAGAGCCAAGGTGTTGTTGTACTGTCTTTGAATAACTGTCCGTTGATGTAGAGTTTGTCGACAATCAGTGATGTGCGCAAGTTTTTGCTTCTGTGTTCTTTCATAATTGGGTAGAGTACTTTCCTTCGTTCGTTTATTTCCTTTGGATATTGTTCGTTGAATCCGAAGTTGGTGCCTTGGTTTTCATAATTCTTGAGATCCCTTGTAACCAAGATAATTTTAAAACTTGAATCAATTGTAATTGGATCAGTTGTAATGTAGGCTATGTGTTTGAGATGGAATTAATTGATTTGACTTGATATAAACCACTCCCACAACAATCTTTCTAGATCTGTTTTCATTGCTGAGCTCAGCCAGGGGAAACTGAAGCCTGCCCGTATGGTTGTACTCAGACTGTTTGAGTTTGAAGCCACAACCACAGGTATCCTTGCAAAAATACATGATGCCCTGCAGAGTGATGACCCTCTCATCCTGACTGATGCCCAGGGGAATGAGATTGTGGACTCTGAAGGGACAAGAGGTACTAATTGAAAAATGAAGAATTGCATAATAATAAATAAAAATGCTTTGTTTGTTACACTACATGCCCCATCTACTTCAATACTGTGCTCTATTTGTCTCTTAATTTTTTTGACCCACAAAGTATTCTGTTCAGCTGTAAATATGTTTACATTATATCTGTTACATGATTTGTCTTCCTCTCTTGCCAGGATCCAAGTATTGGAAGCAAAATGCAAAAAAGTTTCTTGCTGTCCCAGAGCAGGTCTTCCATGAGTTCCAGCAAGGAACAAAGGGAAAGAAACTGAGGTAATTTTTTTGTTGCTGCCTATCAATATTTGTCTTTTATTTTGTTTTAAATAGCTTTTTTCTAAGAGAGATGTTATCTGAACAGAATTGGTGAATACTGTATGATAAATTTGTTTTTTGTTGTTGTTTTTAAAAGTCCTTATAGCCATAAAGATATGGACTCCACAAGTCTTCAGGGGATCCATGATAAGATAGAAGAAGTGGTCTTGGCTGCTGAAGGACTGAGTGAAGTCACCAAAGTCATGAAGGACCTGTCAACACATGCCAGCAACACCAGGGGTGCCATGCTGGTTCTGACTGACACCTTGATAACACACATGAAGGATGCCTTTGGTTGTATTGTATGCAAAGGTCTGTAACATAATTTGTTGTTTGATCTATATTAAGTCTACCTTTTAAGCAGGATCTAATGGAATGTCCAAATGAATCAAGCATTAATTATTTCTTTTCCATGTTATAGTGAAATTGTTCCTTGCCAAGCTTTTAAACTTATGTAATATGTAGATCAAAGGAACAAGTCACCTAAAAATGAACATTCTGTCATCATCTACTCACCCTCGTGCCAGTTAAAACACAGGTGCAGTTTGTCCACTTTTATATGCACTGTATTGAAGTTAATGGAGGCCACTTGCTCTCCAGTAGTGCTGCAACCTCCCTGTGTGTTGTATGGACAAACTGCACCTCTGTTTTAACTGGCATGAGGGTGAGTAGATGATGACAGAATGTTCATTTTTGGCTGAACTGTTCCTTTAAGTAAAGACAAGATAATATATTGAACTGTAATATTGCATGTGTATTGTACTTTTTATTTTTTTCATTAAACAGGGCTAATGGAAGAGCCTGTGATTGCCGTATGCTGCAAAAGCTTTGTTGGCTGCAAAAACTGCGTTGACCAGTGGATGCTGACATCCGACCAGTGCCTCAGATGCAGGGCAGATGAGTTCTCTGTCAATGTTCACAGGCTGACCAGTCTTGATAATCTTCTCTCCATATTGGCTGGTGTAATTAAGATGGATTAACCCTTTAAATGTGATTGTATCACATTCTATGATTTAAGCTTGATTACCTCCGTTATATCTGGCTAATTGCCTTGTTCTAAAGTCACTTAGAATTTTGCACTTGTTCAACAACTGTAGAGGATACAGAATAGTTTTATTTTTATACATTTTTTGTATTTCATGTTGCACATAAGACCAATATTGTGTAATGTTTAACACTGCTATTGTAGCAATTTTATCAAGCGTTCAATTTCATTTGTTAAAGGAAAGTAACCAAATATACAGTATATCCAGAACCAATTTGCCTTTATTTGACATGTTCATGCATATTGCTGTGTAATGTTTATCAGATACAGCAATGCATCTTGAAAAGGTACGAAGTTATAGTTTAACACGTTATCTAATAAAACTGAAATATCAGGGTACTCTTCAGCAAAAAGTTGTTCTGCTGATATTTTGTCCTCCTCAGTTGAGAAGGGGTCAGTTCCAAAGCAGGAGACTCTAGTTAGTGAAGAGCCAACATCCTGCTGGTACATGTCTGCTGCTTGGGCGGCATGTGGCAAAAACTCCTCTCCCAGTTTTTTTGGACATCCTCCTGCTGCCAAATGATTGGGTGTTCCTTTGCCTGTGAAGCAAAGCATAGGTCACAAAATGTCACTATTGTTAAAATTCACTGCCAACTTTTAATTTAAAAAAAATCACAAAAAAGGAGTGGACTGTGTGATACATGTTTTTATTATTATTATTATTTAACTCACCTGGGATTCTGTGTGCATTCCATGCATGTACAGCTCTTGTTATGCCAATCTTGCACAGCTCAGCAGTAAGGTTAGATGTACAGTATCTAGTCACATTGCCATCCATGTTGAGGACTTCCTGATCCTGCAGTTGCATGAGGGCCTCCTTCGCTGGGTAATTTACCCTGTTATTTATCTCTACCCACATTCGCTCTACCGTATGATTCTGTAGACAAGAAAAGGGTAGACTCAATTTAGTCTAAAAAAACAACATGGTGAGAGGAAACAGGATTATATCATATGTAAAAAGTTTACAGACAGTATGAAGAGGTTTGGTTAGGAGTCCAAGGAGCAGGACCATTGATGTATATGGGTACCTGCAAGCACCCTTCACCCAAGGGTGCGTCTGGTTAAAGTGATATTTTGGGTTTGCACAAAGTTGGTGTCATATCGGGTGATATGCTATAGATACTGAACTCAGCTAGAGTTTGTTATTTTGTTGTTCAGTACCAGTACATAACTGAGTAACATCTCTAAAGCTTAGTCTCATTAGAAGGCACATTTTGTACATTAAGGAGACCGTTACCTCACCTTTGTTGACTGAGTTTGGCGATATGGTTGTCTTTGCAAGTTGTGTCTGTGGTTAGACAGCACCTCCTGCATGTAGAGGGACAAGTAAAATTCACGGCCATGGTCCACCCTGACCTGGTCCCACATCCCATATTCAAGAACTGCTGATCTGTAAAATAGTGAACATGACTCAATCAAATGTTGAGGCTGCAATGTACGATAGACCAACAATAGTGCAGTCTACTAGTGCACCATTTTTGTGACTTACTGAAAAGAAGGGTGGCTATATCGGTCACAGATATATTTAATTTTTACTGTCAGAAATGTTTATTTGGAAATTTTGAGTTGTTCGAATATTATTCTCACTTTAATAGAAAAATGTAAACAGGTGAGATGGTAACATTTTCATTTTTCATTCAGCTGCAAAATACCTTCAGTAACTTATAGTTGCCAAATTATTATGCACACAGATTCTAAGAAAGCCAAAGCCTTACTTTTACTTTCAGGTTTGAGGTTTAATAGCATTTTGGATTGACCGAAAGAACTGTATTATTCAGGATTCATTTTATAATTTAACAACTACCGTGCTTTCGGTCAATCCAAAATGTACCCCCTGTTGTACCTCAGAGTACCCTTTGGGGTACACAGACCCCCATTTCAGAAACAATGAGTCAGTATGTCTATCACAAATGAAAAAGACAAAAAAAACCCCAGTAGAATCTACATCTAAAAAGTCACAAAAACAGTTTTAAAAAATGTGTCAAAGAATTGAAAAAAGTCACAAAGCCACAAAAAACTCACAGAAAAGTGAAGTTGTGAGAAAAGTTAGTCTTTATATTACATACAAAGTTAAAAAAAAAAAAGGTATGTATGTATAAAGACCACCTTTTACATGGACAATTTCACAAAAAATTACGCCTGCCTGAATTTTTTCCCTGGACTCTGAAATCAGAGAAAGGGGGTTCTGAAGCCAAAAAAAGTTGAGAATGACTAACCTGTAAACTTCCTCATATATCGTGAGGTTATTCTTGACAGGCATAGTTGCGTGGGCAACGACCTTACTGCTGTATCCATCTAGTGCGAGAACATGTGTCACTCCAAACATGACCAATTTTTCATTCTGGTCGATGTGGATTTTGTGTCCCATGTATGCAGCACTGTAGGGGACAGGGTTAAGGTTGCGTGCGCCCTTTGGGAGAAAAGTAAGTAAAAGTTAGCGGATAAAATACATGATACCATATACCACAATATTAAAGGCTTGCAAAAGATACTTACACGTTTGCGCATTTCATGATAGGGACAATGAGTGGTTCTTAAAATCTTCCCCACCCGGCGTTCACCAGCAACCACTCCTGTTTCAGACAGGTACCCGGTCATCATCTTTTGACCATATGTTGACCCTGTCTGATGAATCAACATACATATATGTACACATATGTAAGCTGTGACATGTAGGCCTAGTCTTCATGGATTTATATTTCATAAAATATATGTAGTGTAGAACTAAATCAACAGAGGTGGGTAGAGAAGACAAAAATTGTACTCAAGTAAGAGTATGATTACTTCAGAATAATATGACTCAAGTAGAAGTAAAAAGCAGTCATCCAAATAATACCTGAGTTATGGTAAAA
>JAMOIN010001495.1:0-250942 GCA_024666655.1 Dascyllus trimaculatus
GTTCATAGGAGTCTTCCCGCATCACACAGTAGCAGAATCCATATCAACGTCTCCAAAGTTGTGCACATTTAAACCCATGCAACAACATCAGTAATTTCATTAATTACTTGGAGTTATAAATGAACCCCGACATGGAGATGGGATCATTCAGGATCAAACAAGTCACACGGTGTACTTTATATTTTACCTCAGAGCTGTCTCACACAGGTACAGTTATTAAAGTGCAGTTAAATCATTTGTTACATACCAGCTGTCCTCAGGTTGAGTCCTGAGTACCACCACAGCTGTCGAGATATTTTACTGCTAGTGAAGTTATGGTTAGATAGTCATCTCACAAGATTTTCAGTTTTGAGGAAATCATAAACAGACTAGGCTATTAGTCGGTTATATATAGTCGTTAGCACTGCCAGTGGAAACCTATCAGATGTGACACAAGCATAAATTCTGTTCATGGATTGGGTAATGTATCACAGTTTTTTTCACTCTACATTTAGTCATGCATTCACATTATGTCATTTCATTCTAATAACATAGCTGCAAGTAACAGAAGCTACTGTAATGTTAATTGCTAAGTTACCATTAGATGAGTCGACCACCCATACAGCTGCTGTAGCAATGTAATGTGGTGAATTTAATCGTGGAGTTGTCCAGCACTTTAATACATGATTAAAATAGTCACTAAAATAATGGTAGTCAAAAAATAGAATGAAAAACAAAACAAAAGAGTGGCTACCTGGCTTGTTTACAGACTTCCTTTTCCTTCTGAACTCTTTGACATATTTTCCCGGCTACAGTGCATAGAGAGAGTATGACGTCAATTGACAGGCTACCAAAATATAACTGACTGTTACATCAAATTAAATTACAGATTGACGGGAGTTTAAACATTGTTGGAAACATTTTGGATAATATCAATAGAAAAGCCAAGAAAATAATAACAGTGTATGTATGCGTGTCATAACATGCAGCCAATTAAATGCTTTGTTTTTGTAGCAGTTCTCTTTCAATGTAATTGTCTTTAATTCAAAGCAAATGCACAGTGAGCAACGCACGCAGACTAAAGGTTGTATATACCCCAGCCATGTCATTGTTATGTTAATGTGTTTTGTGTTAATTTCAGGTTCTGACCAGGTTCCTTAGGAAACAGCTTATGACATCATCATTATCTAGGATAGAGAAACCCTGTAAGTCTCGTACAGTAGTTGTAGCACTAAAATGCTGCTTTCTCTCTAGTAAATTGATTACTGTGACGCAAAAATAATTTTCTGCAATCTATGCAACAGGCTTGCATAATATTATGGGTATAAAGGAAACTTGCCTGCCTAATGAGACGATTTGTCAGCAGGGCCACACATTTTTTTTCTTTTTCGGGTAGTCCAGAGATTCTTATGCAGGTATTTACAGTGACTCCGTAGGTGGAACTTAAGTGGAACTTTTCTTGGACTTTTCTGATTTCACTAAAGTCATATATCCAAATTCCTTGATAACACACTAATTCAAAGCAGGTTTCAAGAATGTACTGTTTTCAAGCTGGAAAAGAGACTAAATTTAAGGTGCCACTTGAAACATTTAATATTTAGACAACACGTGCACATTTTATATGTATACAACCGGGACACTGTGACCATTTGATGTCTAGTGGCAAACATATTGTCATTTTGTGTTGGCAAAATCTACCATAGTATGTTCATACCTTGCAGGGCCATAAATCAGTAACAGGTGCACCAAAAAAAGAAAAGTGAGGGGAATGTCAATTAAAGAGAGTAAATGAGTCCTGAGAAGTCTGTTTTTCTTCTTTCAGCCTTTCATACCAATCATTCTAACTTACTGCACAGTTAAATAGGTGTGAACATTTCTACTAGTTCGTTTCTTTCAAGCTTGATGGCAAGTTTCAAAGCTACACATCTACAGCTTAACTTGAATGATGTGATAACCCATGGTCAGAAGTGTTCCTTTCGTGTAAACAGTGGTTGTATCACTGCTATTTGCATCCTTTTCTTATCCTATTAGCATCTTTTTTTAGTAGGTGGTAATCCATCAGAATGATTCACGTTTGGGTTTGTGCCTAGTCTTAGTTGAAACTCTTTCAGAACCCTCAAACAAGAAAAACAAGTAAGTGGTTTGTTTTTCTTGCTTGAATGAGTTTCAAGAGCTCACCCTGACTGTGTTGTATCCGTCATAGTGATGTTAGCAGCTCTGTGTCTGTTGTTGGAGGGGGAAGTCTAGCCCTCCAAAGGGGCAGCTTAAATCCTCCTGCACTCCCCTGCACTTAGTAATGTCTGAGCGTCAGACACTGACCACTCAGACTGCACTGTCTTTATCAGTGTTTTGTGGCTCCACTGGATCTCAGAGACCTTATCACCTATTTGCGTCCATCCACCTGCTGCTCTGTGTAGTGTCTGTATTTTATACCTGCTGGGAAATATTTCTCTTTGAGTGCTATTTAATGTACAAGTAGGGATGCAAATTAAGCAGTTTCCTGATGCAACAGGATCAGTAATTGATCATATTGAAATTCAATGCAGTGGGCTTTTTTTTCAGATTTCATACAATATTGGTGAGTATCATTAGTCTGTAAGCTATTAGTGTCTATTTTTATTGCAGTAAAATTGTATTATTGTGATTATTGACATTTCATTTTGTGACATTTCAAGCAAAGTTTATGATAAAGGTGTGTTGTGGTTTTGGTACACAAACTGTGTGTTAGGTGCTATCTGTGATGTTTTTGAAAGAATATTGGTGCTGAAATGTGGAAAAATCCTTCCATAAATCAATTTACACAACTCAAAGTACCTCTGCTTTTGCGTGTCTGTCCATGACTGTAAGGCTTCAGTTTTAAAAATGATATGGAAATGTTACTAGATCCCACCGAGCAAGATTGTTGGTGCGACTTTTATGGAAACGTGACCAGGGTGTGCATTCATGCAGCCATCAGATTAATGGAATGGAGTGCATGTCTGAAAGGGACTTAGATGGTAAAGTATACTGTGACGGATCTATGCTAAAGGCTGTTAGTCAAGAGTGTAATAAAGCTGTGTAGTTTCATCAACTTTACAGACCAATATTAATGAAATTAGTGCAAGCCTGAACAGAACTTTGGTATCTGAACAATCCCTCATTTATGTCATATGACGTAGGCTAGCATTCTACCATGGTGTTCAGGTATCCCACAGTATTTAGGAACCCTGATGGTATGTTGTACTTTATTATAAAGCATGCACCACCAGAGGATATATGTATATGCTGTAACTGGTGAGGCAAGAAGGCAGCCAAGCTGAGAAAGATGGCAAGCTTTGTGATGTAGGACTCTTGTCTAGAGTGGCCTGCAAATATGTTTGGATCTGGGCTTTAATGAAATGAATATTTAGCACAGCAGGGAGCGAAGTCACCCTGCAGTGTTCCCAGCTAAACTGGGACAAAGTAAATAAGCTTGTTTTCTGGACAAAGGATCTGGATGATTAGCTTTGCTAGATCTATACGTGCTATACCAAAGGATGATCCACTCCCTTTGGTTGGTTTACTCGTAGACGAAGGACTTAATAAGCTTAATTATTGAGCCTTTTTTTGTACAGACCTTTATTCTATCTTGTTCAGCCAAAACTCTCACAATTGCTCTTAATAGAACCTGCAGATTATTTTTCCTATTTGATTAATTGTTATTTATTGTTGCAATTTATAAAAGCCTAACAGTAGCATAAGCTAATGCAATCAGCCGAAAAGACCACTAGTATTTTTATTTAATGTGTTCAGCATTGAGTTGTTGCAGATTACATATTGCAGTAAAGTTTGTACATTTTTAAGGTTTTTGAATATTCCTTTTGTCCATGATTACATTGGAGCCAAATAATCCTAATATATAAAGGATTATTTGGAGGTAGAAATGAACAGTCCTCCTGACTGACAGACTTAGCCAAGTAAATGGTTAAAAGCAGACAGTGCTGTATGCTACTACATTTTGTATTTACTGATTTTTTATTTTTAATCATTTAAATTAAATTACCTAATTTTATATGCTGCTCAAGCATAATGTGTAGATTCAGAAATTCAAACTATCAGAGAAAAGGTGTGATTGTGCATCCCTAAAATAATAATTTCTATGTTGTCACATTTTATCATTGTTCCCAACATTTTAAGGTCAGTGCAAATATACTGAGAACACAAGTAGAGTATGTTTTGATTGCCCACTCACACACACAGGCATAAATACACACACTCCCTTCCCCCATCAGTGGAATTTTGTTCCCAGGGCTGCCTGGCATTCCTCACTGCTGCATCATGGGATCTCTGCTGTGTGTGTGTGTGTGTCTGTGCGTGCGTGCGTGTGTGTGTGTGTGTGTGTGTGTGTCATGTGTCTACAGTCCTGCTGGTAAGAGATAGCCTATCAAACATGTTGTTATTGTGGCACTGAAAGATAAAGCATCCATCCATCTCTTACCTTGTTTATTTTTAAACACCCCACTCCCCACCCACTCCCTCTCTCTCCCTCTCTCTCTCTCTCTCTCCCTCCCTGTTCATCTGTACCTTACTTGCCCTCTCTTGTCCCTCCCTCCATTTTCTCATCCATGCACTCCTCCCTCCTACCACCTCCCTACAGAGTACTGGGGACCACCCAGCTGCTGACAAAGCCGTTGTCATGGTTATATGTGCCGAGTGGGGGGCTGTCATGATGTTGTTGTCTCAACTGCTGAAGAGAGAGAGTAGAGTGAGATAGAACATGACCATGTTGCATCTATCATACTCCACATTTTGGTAGTACAGCGATGACCCACACAGTTTCTAAACCATTAGTTTCATTTTATATACAACTACATCAGGCTGGAAACTACCACTGGTGAGACAGCTAGTCACACTATCAGTTGTCTTGCTCTGGAGGGAGATTTCAAAAATCAAGATGTGTCATCAGGTTTATCTTGTTTGGGTCTTCGTATAGCCCTGGAGCTTGACCCCGAGGTCAAGATATCCTTATGTTATTTTGATTTTGTTATACTTCTTTCAATTTGTCTCTGTTGGCGTCCTTAATATCATGGAAGTGCAATACTAAATGACTGGAATTCCCATTAAATGTATGACTGAGTAGTCGTAGAATTGCACATGCTCGCGTTATTTGCTGAGACTGTGGGAAAGTGGTAACATTAGAAATGTTAATAAGACAAGCAGCACAGGCCCCCAGATTTCTTTTGAGTGAATGGTAAATGTACCCTTTAAGTTATCTGCTGGGGCCTATTATTAAATTTTATAGTCTGACTTCCTGGATGAATTTTGATCTATTGTTCTTACCATAGTTTTGTAGACACAGGTGCAGTCACTCTGTTTTAGCTCAAAATAGAGCGGTTCAGATAAGCGGGTTAAGCTGTTTGCTTGTTTACAACCTTACTGTCTGACAGCTTGTGGTTCTTTGTGTGGTCCGACTTTGTTAAAGAGATGAGTACAGTGTTATCAAGCCCAAGCTGTAATAAAGCAGACTTAGCCAGAGACACTTACAAGTGAAAACAGTCAGGTATTAAATTAGTGTATCAGGCAGTTGTCTGGTTTTTCATAAATGTAAAACTTGACATTTTAAGTGGTACTTTGAACACTGACCTAACCTGTTTTGGGCTAGTCAAACCAGACTGCTAATCTGTTGGTAAATAAATACATGGTTGTTAGGCATTCATGTGAGACCAGTGTGCTTCAGTAAACTGCTAAATTAGTGTAATGATGACTCTTCCTATGTAGCTGTCTTTTAACTGATGTTGGAGGAATGATAGGATATAGGATGACACTAGTAAAACTGGATTAATGACATAATTTTCCTGCTTTATCCACAGGTGACATGGTGTCATGGCTGCCCTGTTTACTGAGTTGCCCTCCTAGACCTACCAGTTATATAAACAATATATAACCTACGCGTCTGTGGAAACTACTCAAACTTGGCACGCCGTGTGCGAGAGGGATGACAACCTCCCATCTGAATGGCCATGTTGCTGGGGAGGGAGGTGGAGGAGGAGATGAAGACCTGAGGGGAGGACAGCAGCACCGGGAAATGGCTGTCGACTGTCCAGGAGAGCTGGGGAGTCGAACACTGCCAGTCCGACGATCTGCACAGCTGGAGAGGATACGACAGCACCAGGTATGTATGCACACTTATTACTTGATTACTGCACAGCTTATTTTAATCAAACATAAAACTGCAATGAATAGCAAGTAAGGGTCATCAAAATCATCTATAAGTTTGGGCAAAAACAAGAAAGGAAACAGAAAAATAGCAGATAAATAACAAGTATGCTATGACATATTCACTACCCTATATCAGATATACTCCACATATATTCACTAGTGGTTGTTTTGTTAAGCACCTTGGCCAAATGATTGACATATACTGGACATTTAACAAACTAGCAGGATCCATTATTGTGTTCATTCTGCTTCAAACTACCACTATTATATTGATGTTAAGAAATCTAGTATTGATTGGCCTCTAATCATAACACAGGTTGACAACAGTGGAGGTAGAATGTAACTAAGTACATTTATTTAAGGTCTGTATTTAACTCTAACACACTTACTTTACTGGAGTGTGTCTGTTAGATACTATTTTTTATGTTTTTTCAAGTATATTGTCCTTTTAAAAATGTACTGTAGTACATTTGTGGCTTACATTTAAACTGTCCAAAAGTTTAGATGGTAAAAATGAGCTCCACCTTGGCCACTGTTTTGTTATATTGACGTGGTACACAACTGTAAGCATGACAGGGAGAAAGAGGAATGATATCTTGTGCAACACATGACCAGCTTGAAAGACAGAATATTGTGTGTTTTCATTCTGGCATGAAGTAAAGGACTTGGATTCTTCTTCCAACACTGTGACAGTTCTTGTTAATCAGTCTCTTTGCTTGACTCAAGATAATTACAAGCTCATATAACCACATACTGTATATCTGGGTCTGTAACATGTAGCCAATCACACCTCAATATGCACAAGCAATGGGGAGTTTCATTTTAAATTGGGTATGATGAAACTGTTAACTTACTCAAGGCTATCGCGCCATTCTTGTTAATAGGAATTTGTATTATAATCAACTGTATGACAAAAAATGTTGATTGATTCTGAAGAGATAGATTAATTGATTATCAAATATTATTGTAATTTTTTTTTATCTCATTTTATTTTCATTTTCACAGTAAATCAGAGCAGACAGAACTTAAAAACAGCACGTCAGAAAGAAAGTTTGAGTTTTGCGAATGTGTCAGAATCATAAATTGGCCTCTCCCTTCTTAGTAGCTTCATTGTAAGCAAGCATCAGTCATAGTAATACAGCATGAGTCAGCTCACCTAAAACTATCAAGTGACCTAATCAAGCTGTCTTGTATAGGGTGTGTCACAGTGGCCATAAAAAGTTTCATGTAACATCAGTATTGTAAGCTTGAGAACTATGAAACTAAAAGAAGTTCTAATCCTATATATTATGTATTTATTTGCTTGTGTGTATGGTAGGAGGACCTTCGGCGTCGTAGAGAGGAGGAGGGTCGGCAACTCGATCTGAACGCCTCACTCAGACTCAGAAAGCTCTCCCAGAATCCCCACATCGGGATCGACAACCCTACATTCCTGCAAGACACATACATACCACAGCAGCCAGCGCTTGGCAGCCAACACGCACATGCACTGCTGGGTAAAATGCACAAACACAGTGAAAATCAGAGAGGGAAACAAATGACTGAAGAGGTTGAAGTGCAAGGGATGTTGATCAATTTTTAAAACAGGTGGGATGGAGAAGAGGGGAGGGTGAAAGTAAAGAGATGGGGTAAGAGAGAGCTGGTAGGAAAAGGAATGTAAGGAAGACATGTGTCCCATCAGGGAGAGAATTCCTTAGGGAGGGAGGGACGCACACGAGAGGCTCTTGAGGACGGCTTAATTAAAACTTTGTTTGTAGGGTGGCAATAGGAACACACATTGTAGAATTTTAGTCTTGACTAGGAAATGAGATGCAGCCTCTCACAAACACATTAATCTGGAGCCAGGACTAGCAGGCTGTCTCCTGTTATTATCAGATCATGTAAAATATCAGAACAGATTTGTAGCTTTTTACACTCTCAGGTCTTATATTTTTAGCTTGTTAAGATTTGTAAGTCTTTCGAGGTTTATTGATGTGAATACATATGTATTTCTTACAGAACTGGAGGAGTTGCTGCTATCATTGAAGCAGGTCCGGGGCTGCTTGTCTGACCAGCAGAGTCAGAATGACATAGAGCTGGTTCTTGCACTACTAAACAAGGTAATATATAAGGAATTAGATGAAAAAGCCTTGGGTCAGTATGTAATTGTTTTATTTTTCAAGACTTTCTGATCTCTGAGGTAGAAGGGATTTGCAAAAACAGAGCAGTGTCATCACTGCTGTCTGAGCGGGAGCTTCCATGACATCTCATAAGATTCCTATGGCTAGAATTGAGTATGGGGAGAGGAGGCTGCAGGCTATCCTTAGAAAATTCAGTTGTTTTTTGAATTGAAGCTACTGCTAGCTTTGCTTTGAACCAGTGTTAAATACTCTTAAATTGGATGTTTTTATTTTCAAGTTGACAAATAATTTAGTGTTTCTCCTGAAACACTGTGACCTCTGTCAGGGTCAAAAGGCATTACGGGGATAGTCGAGCTCAGGAATTTTTCCAGGAATCGAGGAGCCTTCTTAGAAACTCTAAAATTAAAGGAATCTAGTTTTAGCATCAGTTTCTAGTAGTTGCTGCTTCTAACATCTAACTTTCTCATGGTCCAGGAATTTTCTGAGTGGACTTTGCTATGCTGAATGTTGCCAAATGACTAGTCCAACATGAAAAATCATTGCTAACTCTGCTTCAGCACAAATGTATGAGTGATGATTTTGGCACCTGTTTTGTTCTCACAGTTGCTGTTATTTTCTATTGTCATTAGGCATTACTAACCATAAAGTCATGACACCTGTAAACCAAAAACTGTCACAGTACCTGTTACTTGGTTCTAGTCCACAGTAAGGTGGCTTACGTAGAGGTGAAAGTGGCCATCCAGGTGTATGTTATTGGTCTGCAAAATGGTTAAACCTGACTCAGGTATTGTCACTTAGCAATGTGAAGTCATGCTGCAGTGTTCTGCATTCGCCTATCAAATACATGCAAGTGCACATTCCTGTGATATCTTTGGAGTTGTAAAACCCTTTCTCAGAGCATTATAAACCTCTGTTCAGTGTTTTGGTGTCCGATAAGCCTTCATACTCTTTGATCTATTACTCAAATCAGCCCTCCTGGGTTGTATTTCATCGTCTCACTGGTGCCTAAAGCAATACGCCCACACCAATACAGCCCCTTAAGGCAATGCTGAACACCTAATTACCAGCCTGTGTGTGTCCCGCTCCTTATTACATTATCACTGTACTCCACAATTGTGTTGTTTCCTAACCAAAAAAGGAAGAAGAAATTGATTGATATCATTTTCATTGTGGTTGGAGATTTTTTTACAAAAATCATCTGACACATGCTAACAGAAGCACCCTGCTTGTCTGTTGTATGGTTCTTACTAACTCACAGCTGCTTGTGCAGTGACACAACTGTAACTACTGTGTGATGGTACCTCTGCATATTTTTATGATGAAAATTACTGCTGACTGAGTTATTGTTGAAAACTCACTCTTCAGAACAGTTACATCCACTGAAGTTCAGTTTCAGTTTGTTTAGTGTTGAGGCTGCAGTGGTTGGTTAGTTATCAGTACTCCTGCCAACTACCCTGGTTGTATGCTTTTTCAAATTAAGCTGCAAATGATCAAAAAATACCATCTGATACTTTAGCCAGTGACACACGGTAATAATGTTTCAGTTGCAAGTAGACAGTCCATATACAGGTTTGGGAAAGGATGAGATACTAAATACCGGTACTAAATGAGTGAAATCTGACAGGACATACTGGTGTCTTTTTTCTTTTCCACTGTAGTCTGACTTCCAGTCAGCACTGAAGATCCATAATGCCGTGGCCACCAGCATGCACCGACCCTCACCTCCATACCCACACACACAGCAGGCACTTCCGCTGGCCGTTGAGGTAACTTGTGATTCACATTTATTTTATTTTAAATTTTCATTTGTTTTCACAGTTCTCGGTGTGTTATGGTCATCTGACAGAAGTCTAACACACAGAGTGACAGTGACAGTCCAGGTCAACGAGTGTGTAATAACGAGTTTGAGACAGAGCAGCTCTGTTCAGCATCAATTAGAGCTGAAACACTGTCAACATGCATGCATGCACACACACACACACACACACACACACACACACACACACACACACACACACACACACACTTACATACAGTTTGGTCTGTTGTACTTTTAAGCAAGATGCTGTCAAAGCTGTTGGACTGACCAAAATGTTTTAAACAAAGTAGAGAAGGTAACTCTGTTAGTTTTTGCTGCAAGTTAGAAATGTCAGCCAGTTTAAATGAAGCCAACATCCATGATGCTAGTATGATCAGTGCTGCAATTGTTTTTCTGCTACAGTGTTGAGTTGGTTGGCTGACAGAGCTATTCATGGCTCATTTCTGTGGCATCTCATTAAATCAGCACATTATTTCTGCTCCATGTTGGCATCTCCACCCCCTGCCCTGCATTTGGCTTCAAGAAAGAAAAGCTGTGGTTCACACTGTACTCCTAAAAACAAGTTCCTTTGTCATTGTTAATGAAGTGGAAAAGAAATGAGAAAACTGAAAACAGACACAATGGGCAGGATTATTTTAAGTACTCAAAACATTGTAAGTTCAAATCCAAGTGAAAACTGCTCTCCTTCTAGCTCTAAGTTATATCCAGGCAGGTGAAGATGATCTAAACTTTAAATCCTTACCCTGTTTGAAATTAGGGAAAAACATCTCATTTAAATTTCAAATTTTTTCTCTCTTATGACACACATTCACACATGACAAGATTAGAAAAAGTCTAGAAGCTTCACCTCCAAACACATTGTTATTTCAACAAGTTATCCTCGTTGTGTTGCTGTTTCAAAATTCCTGTTGTCCTTTGGTAACTTGTTTCTTTATGATGGCCCATAATAACTACAAATTGTAGCCATATTTAGTTTAGTGTTTTTTCGGCCATCTCTTCAGGAGAGTTAAGATCTTCTTTGTAATCTCACAATACAGGATTCTGTGATCCAGACATCGATGTCAAAGACCTAAACCAGTTTACTCTTTATTGTTGATGAATAGGGAACAACCTAAAAATGTAACTTTCTTCAAGTCTGTGCCCACTTTTGTATGGATCCTTAATGATTGTATAAGAATTTTGTTTTAGAGTGTTAATAAATAATAATTATTTACTGCAAAATAACTGTGTTTAAAATTGTCTGTAGGTGTTATTATGGTAATATATCATTGGTGTATTTCACTTGATAACACCAACTATGTCTTTGTTGCCATGGTTTCAGGTCAGGAATCTCATACAGTCAAGTCAAAATAAAGAGGGGATGGAACTCTACAGCCTGCTGTCAGACTCTCACATCCAGGTAGACACACACACACACACACACACACACACACTTGTTGGTGTTTTCATCAGTTCAGAGAGCATTCCATTAATCTGCATTCATTTCCTTGAGACTTACCCTAACACCAACTGTAACTACTACAGCCTGACCTTGACCCTGACCCCAACTTCAGCCTAAGCATAACCTTACCCTAACTGTAGCCCCAGACTTCATCCTAAAATTTTGTGATTTAAGTTATACTGAATTACTTTTTTCCCCCTCAAATGCAAGGCTGGCCCCCATAGTATGACTGTGTAAACAGATTAATGTCCCCACAACATCAGTAATACAAGGCCACACACATAGAGCTGTATTGGCTACAAATGAAGAACAAGAATTCAACAAAAATCCCTCGGTGACTGACTGGTCTAGTCCTGTGTGTGTGTGTTTGTGTGTGTGTTTATGTGCGTGTGTGTGTGCGTGTGCGTGTGTGTGTGTGTGTGTGTGTGTGTGTGTGTGTGTGTGTGTGTGTGTGTGTGTGTTTGTGTTGTGCAGTCGTTGCTCCTGGCCCATGACAGCATAGCAGAGAGTGAAATGCAGCCTGAGCCACTGCCTGCCCAAGGAGAAACACTGACCCAGTGGGGAGGAGAGACTGTCAAAATAGTTCGTATAGAGAAGGCCCAAGACATACCACTGGTAAGTCAAACACAACACACATCAACGTATTATCACTCACTCGTTCAAAATCAAACCAAAGACAATTAAATAGAGAGCTGGCTCTGTTTCTAGCCTAGGTTTTATTCCACTATCTTTTATTGTTGAGTGTAATTCTCATAGTGGGACAATTGTAAGCTTCCTATGTTCTTCTTACTATGGGGACTCTGAATTTGCATTCAGAATTTCTAATTAGGTGAGAATGTTTAAATGGTTGTACGTCTATAAATAGCAGCCCATCAATTCCAGGTGCCCACCTACCCCTCACCCATTGTGAGCTGGGATGAGGTCCAGCCAGTCTGTGACCCTGTACTGGATAAGTGGATGCAGATTGATGAATAAAGAAACACTCTGGTTCCTTTCCATTGTCTTTAATGAATGTATTTATTCTGTCACCATGAAACAGGCTCTGCATCTCAGAGACAGCACAGAATCAGCTTCCATTCCCTCCTCCATCAAACTAATATATCAAAACTGCAGTGACGACAAGGTCATGAATAGGGTTCTATCAAGCTTTTCATAACTATTTTGTCTTTGCTCTGAATAACAGATTCCAGGAAGAACCAGTTTCCAACAATCATATCTTGACTCCTGAGACACTCCAAGGTCCTGTAACATTTCTGTCAGGACAGGAGAATCCACCAAAGAGCTGCTCATTTTGGATCATAAATAGATATCCACTGCTCTGTTGGCATAATTACACATATTTTTAAAATAAAAATAGAAGTGGGAAAAAGACTAAATATTTTGTAAGCTGTACAAAAGCACTATGTGAATTCAGGACCATTCTGTATATCTATTAAATTTATTTTGGAACTTTATTGTAAATAAAGACTAGGCCCTGATTCAGATAGAGAAAATGGCCCAAATTAGCATTAGCTTTTTTTGCAGGGTAGCTGTAATGTAAAAAAACACAGTGTAGACAGCACAGTTAAGCAGACATGTCCATCTTGGTAAGTCATCTCACCGCTGTGCTTCTGTTTGGGTTCTGTAGGGAGCAACCGTACGCAATGAAATGGACAGTGTTGTGATCAGTCGTATTGTTCGTGGTGGAGCAGCTGAGCGCAGTGGACTTTTATTTGAAGGAGATGAAATATTGGAGATCAATGGCATAGAAATCAGAGGAAAAGATGTCAACCAAGTATTTGACATTCTTGTAAGTATTTTACACAGTTCTTTGATATATCTAAAGTAGAAACATAGAAAATTAGAGTAGTAGTAGTAGTTTAACTGTGCAAGTTTTGTATTATTTGTTTTGGTCTGAAAATGTTTAAGATGAGATATGTCTATGTTCAGTATATTGATGGTAGTATTATTGCTGCTTTCAATAAATGGAGTGTTACAACAAAAGAGCAAAATAACAGTAAGACTGTAAGCCATGTGAAACTAATAAGAAGTTATAGTGGAACTGCTTCTCTGTCCCTCTTACATTGTGTGTGTGTGTGTTTTTGTGTGTAACAGGCGGACATGCATGGCCTCTTGACCTTTGTGTTAATTCCCAGCACTCAGAGCAAACCTCCTCCTGTCAAAGAGACTGTGGTAAGTGTTGAGTTCTCAGCATGTGACCATATGAGATAAACATAAGTTAATGGCTGAGTCCTAGCAATCTTCTTATTCATGTTGAAAGTAGAAAATGTCCAGATCTTTTTCCATTTAAAAATGTGAGCTGAACTGCACTTACTTTGATGAACCTGTTTTCTGTTCTTCACTCTTCAGGTCCATGTAAAGGCACACTTTGACTATGATCCCTCAGATGACCCCTACGTGCCGTGCAGAGAATTGGGCTTATCCTTCCAGAAAGGAGACATTCTTCACATTATCAGTCAGTCAGACCCCAACTGGTGGCAGGCTTACAGGGACGGAGATGAGGATAACCAGCCGCTAGCTGGACTGGTACCAGGTACTGCTGTCTGTCTATCACTGGGATATTTTAAAAACAAGTTTGGTAACTCATGTCTTCTGTGTAGCTTATGAAGAATGCTTAGTCAGACTCTTGTGGGCATATGCATAGGGTGGCTGATGGATCGTGGTTGGCTGTGACTCTGCACTGTTAAAACTTGTGTTCCACTCTGCAGTGCAGTGGTATAATGATATGGTAGCTGTTTTTATTTCTCTCATATTCTCTCACTTTTTCCACAGGGAAGAGTTTCCAGCAGCAGAGAGAAGCCATGAAACAAACCATAGAAGAAGACAAGGAGCCTGAGAAGTCTGGTCAGTCCTGCAACCACATATGATAGAACCTTATTACTATAAACAACCACTTTAAGGTCAAAATATTTTCAGTATCCAGTTCCCATTTCCATTCACCCACAAAAATGTGTATTTATCTGCCAGTACACATGTTTAAGTTCCCAACACAGTGAAATTGGATGCACTTTTTTCATACTGTAAAGTACATGCAGTAATACGTGTAGCTCAAAGAGTGTTTTAAATTATCTACTTATTTACAGGGAAGCTCTGGTGTGCAAAGAAGAACAAGAGGAAGAGAAAGAAGCTGCTTTACAATGCTCACAGGAATGATGGTAAATACTGTTTGCCTCTGTCTGTGTGACTCTCAACAAAATATCATCACACAATGACCATCATTAAAGACCTTTGTAGAATCTAAGGGATCTCTGTCTTGCAGCTTTTCTTTTCAACCACATTATAACTTGTGTATTTTGTCCTCCCCATTGGTCCAGATCTTGATAATGAGGAAATTCTCACCTATGAGGAGATGGCTCTGTATCACCAGCCGGCAAATAGGAAGCGGCCAATTGCACTGATTGGTCCAACTGGTTGTGGACAGGCTGAGTTTAGACAGAGACTGCTCAACAACCAATCAGAACGGTTTGCTGGAGCTGTCCCTCGTAAGAATCTCCCGCACACACACTCACACAGAGTGCTCATAATATCATGTTTTTGTGGGTGAACTAACTTGTATTTTAGGATTTTGTGTGTGTGTGTGTGTTTTGTAGACACAACACGGAGCCGTAGAGAGGGTGAGCTCAGTGGTCGAGACTACCACTTTGTGTCTCGTCAGACTTTTGAAGCAGAACTGGCAGCTGGTAAGACTAAATGTCAATGAATATTTTTGATACCATTCAAACATTTCTAGATTTTCTTCATGGAGCTTATGAACAGGTTTTACACTAGAAAGTAGGGGTGTAACGGTACACAGAAATCACGGTTGGCTACGTACCGTGGTACAGAAGTCACGGTTCTGTACGGTACGGTCCAGTTTGTTCTCAGTTAAAGGGGAAAAATGGAAAAAACTGCTCATAATTTATCCAAAACATATGTTTATTCATAGTTCATTGGCTTTTCCTCACAGCGAGGATAGTTACATGGTGCCTTGTAGACTGCAGTTAGCACCCACAATCATGCAGTAAACCATCACAACTGTCCAGATAGCTGCAAAGTTTTTAACGGGAAAAGATATGAGGATGTCTCAGAAACGCCTGTGGGAGAGCCAGAAGAGGAAAAGAGCCGACTTACTGAGGCATCCGAGTGTGTGTTTAAGTCCCCGTCCTAAAGCTGTTGGGTAGCCTCTTGGATCATTAGTCGCTGGAGTGAAGGTGGATGGAATAATTGCTGTAAAGGCGACACTGCAGTCCTGACCTTTACCAGCTGACTGACTGTCCCTAGTATTGTGACCACCGGTGTGAGCACTAAATATTATGACTATTGCGTTGTTTCACGGCCCTAAGAGATGCTATTCACCTGGTATATTAACTTGATTTCTTGTTTTGGTTTGGGTTCAAAGATCAGTGGTAAAACCTGGAATGGACTTCTGAACTGTCATTTAGTTGTCTGGATTGGACTGAACTGTGTGGGGGAGGGGAGGGGGGTATGGATGGATGACTTTACCAGCAAGTATTTTGCGGACTCTAGTAAAGCTGTCCGTATATCTGGAGCACAGAAACTGCTGGACCTGCCCGAGGTATCTGGTGTCATCAAGGTAGAAAATCGCTGTTTGTCAGCCCTCTGGGAGAACCCTGAGACAAGCTGATCACAGGCGCGCAAGCACCGGCAGGAGAATAAACGGTCCATCACATCCTGTGGTCCACTGGAAACTCCTACTTGTTTTTAGTTCCGCAGTACTGTGTAACTATGAGACAGAGAAGGTCTGCCACAACTGTGGGTACTACAAGGTCTTAGGTGTCGCAATTAAAACAATTCTGTACATTGTTCATTCTTAATAGTCTTTGTACTGTGGTTCACCTTTGTACCGAACCAAACATGCCTGCACTGTACGGTTCGGTACGAATACATGTACCGTTACACCCCTACTAGAAAGGGTATCCTACATTTAACTTAGTTTTAAAGTAGCTAGAAGACCTGTGACACACTGACAGATAAGTAATACAGTGATTTCAGTGGGTGGTAATAATTATTATATAATTGATAAAAAGGCCAATACATACACACTACACTATACTATCATGAATCCCCTGCATATTGATAATGAACAAAAATGAACAAATCTTATCCTTACCACAGTACCATTGGGAGTTATATCTCTAATGTCTGTTGAGGATAAATATCTTTATCTGTTTTTTAAAAATAGATTTTGTTTATAAACATTATGTTTTACATAAAACCTCACAGGGTACCATTATATCTGTAGTGGTAAGTTGTAGTTTGATCTATCTCCAGGGGCACACATAGTAGGTCACTTGCTGTTAGTGTAAATATTTATTTCTGTATTCAGTTTGACAAACAGCTCTAATTTTCTTATTTCGATTGTTCCAGGGAAGCTGATCGAGTCTGGTGAGTTTGAAAAGAACCTGTATGGGACCAGTACAGACTCAGTGAGACAGGTCATAAACACTGGAAAAATCTGTGTGCTCTGTCTGCACACACAGGTTGGTACAGTCAAAATACAAATTGTTATAGTACACAAATGTAGAAGTTAAATTCTAATGTGGTTTTGTGTGTGTGTGTGTGTGTGTGTGTGTGTGTGTGTGTGTGTGTGTGTGTGTGTGTGTGTGTGTGTGTGTGTGTGTGTGTGTGTGTGTGTGTGTTTACAGGCTCTGAAGGTGCTGAGGAATTCTGACTTGAAGCCTTACATCATCTTCATAGCTCCACCTTCCCAGGAAAGACTTCGAAGATAACAAGAATCCCAAGGTTTCTATCTGTCTACACCGCCTATTTACACTTGACCAAAGATAAATATCAGTGGTGTTTACATCTCTAAAATGTTTGTCTCAGTAACAATGTGTGTGTTGTACACAGCCTGAGGAGTTGCGGGACATCATAGAGAAAGCCCGGGAGATGGAGCAGAGCTGTGGACACCTGTTTGATGCCGTCATCGTCAACACAGACCAGGACAAAGCCTACAACGAGCTGCTACGACTAATCAACAAACTGGACACTGAACCTCAGTGGGTGCCCTGCTCCTGGCTGCGCTGAAAACACACACACACTCACACATCATTTATAGAGTAGACACATGGAGCCCATGGAGTGCATTCTTCTACAGATTTGGCCAACTAGACCCTGAAACACTTGTGTCTTTTACACAGTGTGCTGTGGTGAAGGTTGAAACAATATTAAAGATCACGTTAGGAAAAAACTAATCAGAGATTTTGAGAATTTGCTATATTATAAATATTAAGTTAAAATGGTTGTATATGCATCGGAATATTAAAACATACAACCAAAAATTTACAAGAAAACACACAATAACAATAGTGTTGTCATGATATGATATAAAGTTGGAATCATCTAATGAAATATCACAATATTACTATTAGCAAGTGAACGTGTTTTTCAAAATAAAGTCACAATGTTATTAAAGTCATAATATTGACAGATAATGGTGTAATTATACAATAACATGTCATATGACAAGAACCATGGTAACGTTATTTAGGAAAATCATAATACGAGATAAATTGAGAACCTTAGAATAAAACTACAAATCATACAATGAGATAAATTGGGATCACCAGAAAAACAGTATTTTTAAGTAGGAATAATATTTTATGTTATTAATCATACAGGTTGGTATTTTAAATTCATTAAAACATACATTTGTAGAATACATTTTTATCATGTCTTGTCGCTGGTTTAATTTCATTTCATTCTAAATTCTGGTGTCTGTGTAGCACTACTCTGCTTTAGCCCCAGGAGTGATGTGTCTTACATTAACCAGCACTGATTTGTTCACCAGAGCGGATGAGGAGAGTAATTGTAGCAACAACAGCTAGGAGTATAGTGGATCCTATGGTGAAAAAACTCAGTAGACATCCAAAAAAGTATTTGATGTTGCAGATAAAAAAATAATAAACTGGCTAAAAAGGAAAGCGACTGACATTGATGATGTACGATATGTCATAGGCACAGATTTTCAGTGTTATGTGTAACGACTGTCACTGCCAGAGGGGGGAGACACATGTTTTGTACTGTAGCTTTAAGATGTCTATTCTTCATCCACATGCCTTTATTGTGACAGAGCAATAACATAAATAGCTGGTAATTTTACAACTTATTTCTTCTTTATATAAGACAACTTTATCTCATAATATTATAATATTATATTATTGTCTAAACTTTACAGCTCTTTTCAAATTGGAATATCTCATAACATAACCTGACCTCCTGCCATTAAACCACAATTTTAACTAAAAATATTCAACTTAATACTACAATTTTCATCATGACATATAACATTTTACTCTGAAGGAAATAACGTTTTCCTGTAAGAATGAAATTAATACATGATTTCGACTCTGATTTAAAATTGATGACTTTATCTTGTAGAACTGTGACAGTTTCTCATAAAACTACAGCTTAGTCCAGGCCTTTTGTCATGAAATACATGTAATCTTTACAGTCAACTTCCTGGTAGTGGTATGACTTTACACTCAGATTTCTTATTGTTTAAAACATTTCCATATTGACTTTATTTGTCTCATATTTGTATCTTATAAAATTACAATTAAGTTGTTTAGCAAGAAACTATTTTGGTTTATTAAAAACAACTTTATTATTGAAAATTAGACCTATAACTCTAACTTTACTCTCATAGCATTTTTCTCAAAATCTCTGATTCTAGTATTTGTTAACACTGATCCTGTTAACTGTCGTACTGTGGGGAGTATTTACTCTGCAACCAATCAGCATCTTCTGTACTGTGTTCACCTGGTGGCACTGTTTATGAGACATAGAAGTCTGTCTGCAATTTGTGAACTGACCGCCCTGAAAGGGAGGGAATCCTCAACAAACTGATCTTGAATGGTGCCTGACTGATCCATGACGTTTTAATTCAGCCATCACAGCCAAACATACGGACCTTGAACACTGATATACTTTGTAGTTTTTATCTTTAAGACTTTTCTTTTCTCAGAAAGCTTGGCCTCATTTGTGATGATTCCTTGGGTTTTATCCTGTGATCATTTCAAGCATTATGATTAAAATTGAAGTCGTGTGACACGCAAATATCTTGTGCAGTGCAGAGAATCAATGTAAACATTTAATTTTGAATTAAAGCCTCTTATATCATTTTTTTTATTAAAGAACTGTGGCTTGGTCTTGGTTCCAGGCAAAACACATGTACAGCTAAGGCCCTGATGTGAAAATCACACACACTCTGACATTTAGAACAAATGTTAACCTACACTGAGCCACTGTGTTTATTGCTATGAAGAACACCCCCCACACAGTCTCTATGTATACACCACCACCACCATGCATTAGTTGCTAACGTCCTCCTGTACTGGACAGTCCTGAAACAGCCCTCTGGACTCTGACTGACCGACTGACTGACTGACTGACCGGTTGAATGGCTTGTTTCCGACTGGCTCTCCTGTTAAAATGCACACTACTGCAGTAAACACTAGAATAAAGGACCACAGCACTTGATATCTTCCTTTCCTGGGTGACTGTTTCATTTTCTGCCTGTTTTTCCTGACTGACTGGTGACAGATCACGCTGTCAGCTGATTTTTTTCTGTCCTGTCTGATCACATTTAAGTAGACCTTTGAGCCTGAGCCCTGAGGGGTGAGCAGGAAAATAAAAGTGGTTGTTTTTTTTGTGTTCCTGTTTGGCACATGATGCTGAATTCATTAAATATTTAGTGTATGTCTGTGTGTGTATGCGTGTGTGTGTATGTGTGTGTGTGTGTGCGCACGCCTGTCTTTAAAGACAGTGAAGTATTATCATGACCTGAAGTAGACCTGACACCGTATCACTGTCATCACTGTGTAGAGCATTTATATATTTGTAATATTGAAAATAGATTTATGAAGTCCAGAATGCACCAGTAGGATCGGAGGTTTCATCCCCCCTCACCTCCCTGCCATTGGTCCAGGAGGACGAGGGAGGCGGGGCTAAGTGGAATTAACTGTATTGAATGTAAAGTTAATTGATACCACTTCGTGTTTATCAGACATTGCTTCTTCCTGAGAAATACTGCTTTTTGTATGGATATTCACAATGAATAAATAAATAGATGATTGATAGAAAATGAGCCGCTGTTTTTCTTCAAATGCATGTTTTTGAACATCGCCACAAGACAGAGAGTGACTCAGACATTACCTCAAAAAGAAGACTGCTGGGTGTAAAAAGTTCCTGAGAGTTTGATGGAGTTTGACATGTATCACTGGAGCTTGTTGGGCTATTTGTGTGTGACAAAATAATGTTGTTGTTAATGTCCACAGAATTGCATTTTTGGAACCTACAATTTAATCTCAAAGTGAACAAAACTGGCTGCCTTTAGTTCTCTCTTGAAGACTCTGAGATGTCACTCATGCCAATCACATAGACAAGAATGAACCTCAAAACTATTAAGACTGTGTAGTTCTTAATTCATCACATCTATGTAGAGTTATGTTTCCATGTGGGACAGAGAAGTTTGTTCTTTTAATAGCAGGTTTGCATTAATTAGACACAAAGTCTAGTTATAGACTTTATTCCTAAATGAGTGAAGCTCCAGAAAAGCTGGATTCACCCTTCTGCACCACAGTGTTATTTTTATGATGAATATTTTTATTGTTTTCACATTTTACTAACAAAACATACGTTGGTAAATATTGTCTGTAAGTGGGCCTTACAACATGCCCATACAGACTCACGTATACTAACACACACACAGACCTCAGTATTCCTATACACAGTAAGCACTGCATATTTGCAAGAACACAAAGAAAAACAGACAAAATGCTACATTGCCCTGGTGCACTCTGTCCAAAATGGTCCCACATCACTGTACTACAGTCAGTAAGCCATCAACTTTATCTTGACCTTATGAGGACACACTATTGTCCTCTGTCCATATAAGCGTGCTATCTTTCCCACTTACACATATAAATAATAATAATAATAATGCATTGGTTTTATATAGCGCTTTTCTAGACACTCAAAGACTCTTTACATTGTATTATTCATTCCCTCCATCCTCCATGGTGCTAAGCTACATATGTAACCACAGCTGTCCTGGGGTAGACTGACGGAGGCCAGGCTGTCAGTCTGCTCCATCAGCCCCTCCAACCACCACCAACCACTCACTCTCACACTGCATTCACCCATAATAAGATCCACCTTATTGAGTAACCTGAATGACAGATTCCCCAGAGCAGCAGGTTTTCCTAATTGGATGAACCACATATCACGGCTGTGGGAGCAGACGGGGCCTTCCAGTTCATAACAGTAAGTTTCCTACCTGCATTAGTGAGGTTTGAATCCATTCAGCATGTGAAGGGGTTAAATTCTCCACTGCTCCTGGATCTCCTAGTCTGGAATGAGAGAGATGTTTTGACCTATAATGTAACTGATAACGTCATGAACTGTTAGCCAGAATGCCTTAACCTGTGGACAACTCCACAGCATGTGCAACAGAGAACACCACAGCGTTATTTTTATTAGTAGCAGCATCTTTCACTGCATGTGTGTGGTATGTGCTGTGCTTCTATTGGTCATCTCTAAAACCTTCAGTTGTTTACAATCCAGAGACTCAACTTCTTTGAACAGATGTCTTTCAGGCAGCTGTTCAGATTCCAATACTACTGCCGGCATTATCATTCAGCACATCAGTCATACAGGAGAAAACACAAAAGCGTTAATAACATCAACGTTGGCTGGATTCCATTTAGCTGCTGCAGTTTCAAAGCTCCAGTGTTGCTCATGCTGAATTCCTGTCACACTGTCATGGCTCACTGGGACTCAGAATACAACAGAGCCATTGTTAATGTAACACCTCTGACGAGTCCACATGTATCTGATGGCACACAGCAGTCAGGTTTTCAGGTCAAAATCAACTGTTTATATAAAGTAATAGATGCTAATCACGGTTGTCCTAAAAGTTTCCATCACAGACAACAACAACTGAAAAGGAAACAGGACACATGAAGACTTATTTGATGCAGACATAGTAATTATTTCTGGGATAATCCTGTCCTGAGGCTGGGATCCCATGAGTTCATGTCCCTCCTGAGTGAAGCGGTTTAGGAGGCTGGACTTGACTGCAGCTTCCAGAGCTGAAGGCCGTCCCTCTGCTGGATGTAGTAACATGAACGCAACACGTGGTGCTGCTGTTTTACACGTTATTGATGCCATGTGGGATCACAGCAGAGAAAGTTCTGTTTGCTCAGACTTTTGTGCCATCCTCTCCTTAAAGCGGACCATCTTTCAGGCTCTGTTCCGGTAGTTTTGCAGCTTTTATAGTTCAGTTTGGTCTGATCCTGGATACAAGGCCAGTTTTCAATTCAAAGCACAATCTCTATATGATTAGAAACTTTAAAAGAAATGGCTTTTCCACGTCTAATCCACTCCAGCCTTCATTCCTCCACATGCCAGACTGCACTGAGATCAGCATCAGCATTCTTCTGAAAACGTCAGTAAAACTGGACTGGATGTGGAGAATATGTTCTACTAAATGTTTTACTGTTTTAGGTGAACACTTGCAGAAACACTTTTATCATCAATTTGCTGGCAGCTGTTGTTCAAATGTTCTTTCACTTCATGTCATCAGTTACTGCTGCTTTGCATTTTGGTCTTTTGTGTGTCTTTGATCTGAGCTGATCTTTGGTTTCCTTTTCAACCTGTTTGAAGAAGAATCAGAGAGTATCGAGGCAGAGCAAGAGCTATACCTGCAACCAATGTGTGTGAGTGTGTGTGTGTCGGCTTCATGAAGATTTTCAAATGAAAACAACTCAAACACTAACAACTTTAGCTGGTTGACTGTGGCCATTTATTCATTTATTTATTTATTTTCTGTCATTTATCTCTCTCTCTCTCTCTGTTTTTCATTCTATCTGTTTTACTGGCCATAAGTTTGATCAAAAAATCTTACAGCAACATATATTAAGATATTTTAGTCAGTCTATAAATATAAAAACAAACAAAACAAACAAATAAATAAATACATTCATAACAAAAACACCCGACACTGCGAACACCCATTCAGTAACACCCTGTCAGTCACAAGGTGGCCCCGCACTTAAACACTACCTCCCTCATTGTCTGTTCTCTTTTTAAATGAGACTATAATTTACAAAATGAACACCATGCTGTATTCAAAGAGTCTTGAAACTACCAACTGAGATCATAAACACATGAGGAAAATAAGGTAACAGATAAAGGGAGAAGAAGGGTTATTTTCTCTGATTTTTATACAGTTGAACCTGAGGAGTCGCCCTCTGCTGTACTGTTGCTGTGTCAGTAAAATTATACTGGCTGATGAGTTTTTAGTCAGAGATGGAGCAGGAATTCATGTGGCAGTATATAAAGATAAAGTGCATTCTCATTCAGCAAGGTGACCAATGCACTGACACCAATATTAAGGTACCTCCTGGGTTTGTTATGGCACGGAGGGAGGGCAAACTAAAGAAACTAATTTGGGGTCAGACAGATTTTTTTCATATTTCAGAGAAAAAAGTCTCATTTTAAACTTAGAATTAGATTTTTTGAGTTTTTCCTCCAAATTCTGACATTTTTCAGAATTGTTTTTAAAAAAGAAAACAGAAAAATCAAGAATTCAAATAAGCATTTTCACAGTGTCGTAATCCTCTACCTAACTGAAATGAAGAAGTTCACTATCTTGTTCACTCTGAACTCTTTGGCTGGTTGCATCTGTGTGTGTGTGTGTGTGTGTGTGTGTGTGTGTGGGTGTGACGTCAGTCACAGGCAAACTACAGCATCTGGTTGGCTGAGTTATCGTAAAAGGCGGGACCCGCGGTTGCTGCCCTTGCTGATTGGTCAGTGTGGCGTTCAGTCAAACCGTTCTGCCTCTGTACTCACAGTCAGGTTGATGGAGAGAAGTGGAGGACAGAGGGAGAGAGACTCGGTGGAGATGTAGCACATAACGGAAATAACTATTTTAACGCTTTTAACGTTTTTTAACGCACACTTAGCTGTTTTCTACTAAGTTTACTTTTCTTTTTTTCTTTTTACGGCGGTTTCGACACTTTACGGTCCGAGTCGGGTATCCCTGGCAACACGATCAACTGTCCTGCGAAGTTTGGATCAAGTGTCTCACCTTCGACCGGAGAACAAACGGATATTTACCCGCTAAATGAACGGAACCGACTCCAGGGTGTAGACGGAGCGAGTGAGGAACATTTTCCAGCTGTTTTTATCCACTTTTGAGTTCCCCAGATTTGAAACCAAGCTTTGAGGGAAACGGGACAGCGCGAGACAATAGTGGTGAAAGAGAGAGCTCGTGCAGGGGGGGATCGATGCCTCGCGGGGGCTTTGTTCTGTCCTGTGTGGAGACCCAGCGCGAGCCTGCGGCGGATATCGACTGATTGATCGGCGGATTAATGATCGGTTGGTGATTGATAAGCCGTCGGAGCAACATGGACGTGACTCTGTCCGAGTTACTGGCCACTTTCATGGAGTCCCCGCTGGTGGTGTGGGTGAGTGGGAGCTGCACGCGCACACAGTTGTGAGGATGATGTCCACGAGCTGCAGTCCGTGTTTCACTCTCATGTCAGGTGCACTTAGACAAGTCACCAGCTCGTAGCACAACTCTGGGCCACAGCCTGCTGATCCGCACTGGTAGCTTCAGGTGGGGTTTCAGGGACTTTCCAGCTTTTATTCTCATACTGCCAAACTGGAAAAAGTTCATTTTATCTCTCATCTGCTTCACTACTCACAGCTGCTACAGCTCACCAGGGTTGCTGCTGGTGTACACAAGAGTTCTAGCCAGTTAATCCCATTGTTCTCACTGCTTTGGGGAATTTAACTGTCTTGCTGATGTCCAAGAGGTGGATGTGTTAGAAATCAGTCAGTATCTTCATCAGAGCAAACAACGCAGCAGCTGGCTTCACTAACCTCAAAAAGCTCAAAGCTGAGATTAAACAAATATTTGGATGAAGCCATGATCTGATGATGAAACCCAGAGTGTAGCAGCATCTTCTAACTAACCCACTGCAGAAATGTATGTTTACATTTGCAATCAGATTAAATAACAATAACAACAACAACAATGATAAATTAGTTTGTTAGAGTTGTTCTCTGTTGTTAAAATTGGTGCAGATCTTCAGTAAAAGCAGAAAATAGAAAGGAGTGTAAGATAAATGTATGAGAGATATTAAGTCTTAACAGAATTTGCCACAGATCCCAGGGTCTTGTTGTCGGTTTGCTTGGGACCCATTTTAATCTATCTACATCCCAGTGTGGGCGTCCGGCCCAGAGCAGAGCAGTCAACAGGTTATTAACCCCGTGCTGCTTCCTGCTTCCCCATGACCTCACGTCCTGCTGACCTGACCGGTCAACCAACAATTTTCCCGTCTTTGTTGAACACAGAGGAACACAAATAACATGGCCGCACAGTAGGAAAGTGACACAGGGCAACTTTCACCTGCCTGCATACTCTCTCTTTCTGATGCCTTGTCTGTTTGTGCATCCAGGGGTTACAGAAATCAGTTCTGTGATCATAACGTTGCAGGTACACTTCCTGGACCACATTTTCTCCTTGAAACAGTATTTAGGATAGGTGGGGAAACTGAAGGAGCAGTGCATGCCTTTAGAGAGGCCCTTAATTCCCAGTACTCCAGTGGAGCTGCTCAGTGGCCAATAGATCAGACTGTGGTTGCACTGGGCAGCTTCCAGCTTTGCCACTGTGCAAGTTGGAGCAGGGCGTTCCTCAGAGGGAGAGTATTACTCCCAGCATAGCCTTTCTGAGTTGGTAAAGGCTGAACAGCACTAAATGCATTGTAAGACATTCAATGCCAGTATATCTGTAATTTTTTGCATTCTTATTGACTCTTAGCCAAGTTTGACACTACTCTGAAGTTGTCTTAAGAAAGTTTTTCTTGCATAAAGGAGTTTTTTTTGTGCCCCCCACAGAGCTTTAAGGTGCGCTCCCAAGGAAAAATCATGACAAGCAAAATCATAAGACTTGAGGATTAAAAAAAACTTTTTATTTACCTCGTTTTGTTAATTAGGGTTCAATTTATTCAAATGTAATAGACATTTTTGATCATCAAATTGTCAGAAATACCAGCAAAATCCATAGATCTCTGTTAAATGCAACAGCAGAGCCTCTACTCTGTATGAACCTATCGTGCTCACTGCCATGTGTAGCCACACCCCTAACAACCATTCTGAGCCAGGAAACCCCTTGTTAAGGTGAATTCAGACTGGATTTTGATTGGCAGGCGGGACAGGAAATGGCATGCCTGGGGATGTACTCACAAGCATATCAGGAGGCAGCATGGCTAGCAAGCTAACAGAGTTCCCCAAGGTGTGAATCCACAAGTTTTTATCAGACACTTTATTGTTTAATCAGATCAAACTCTGACAATATAGAAGTGAATGGGGAATGAAATATGATGTTACTGTAGTCTAAAGCTGTTATTTCTTTAATGCCCATGAAATGCTGGGTTCAGGAACATTTTCACTGTGTTGCAGTGAATAGAATTACTTCTGGAACGTTAGTTCCCCACAATACAGTAATGGCGACAAATTATTTCTGTCCTTATTTCCTTGTTGCACATCTTCTGTTTTAAGTCCTAATGTGACAGATCATACAGATTGAATCATTTGCTTGAATGACAAAACCAGGGCTGCATCTAAACACTATTTTCATCATTGATTAGGCTTCCCATTATTGTTTCAATTCACAGATTAATCATTAGTTAATCAAACATGTAAACTATTAAAAACTAAAAAAAATGCTCATCACAGCTTCACAGACATTAAATGTCCTGTTTTGTCTGACTCCAGTTTCTGGGAAACAGGTCCAAAACTCACATTTTTAAAGTTTACTGTCCTAAATGACAGAGAAAACAGCAGTCAGAGAATGTGAAGCCAGAGAATGTTATGTTATTTTTGCAAGTTTCCAATAGTTTCATTAAAACTACTGATAAAACTAAGAAATATGGCAGATGGCAGAATCTCTCATGACATGTTTACTAGCGAGGCACTGACATTACTTTTGAGACAAATTGTGACACCTCAGTTCAGGCATTGTATTGTGTCACAGTACAGGTGGCAAGCAGCAGAAATAATATTGTTGTTATGTTTGGAAGAAGGCCAGCAGTCTAATGTCTCTATAGCAGTTACACTTCTGCAGCACAGTGGCCTTTGAGCCTGCCAATCCTAAATACAGTAATAAAGAGCAATTGATCATTGCCTACCTAGAAACATGAATTAGGACTTTTACACACAAAGAGTCAGTAGGATGTTAGACAGCATGTTTAGTTGAGTTTAGATATTTCAGTGTGTGGCATAATGTCTTCTATCTTTGTCTTAAACACGTTTGCAGGTGCGGACGTTGGGCCCACTAGGTTCATGTGACGATGTGGGCTCAGAGGAGCGGGTCAACATGTTCATGGAGCTGGTGGATGCCGTCTTCCTGCACAAGATCATGACACACATGTAGGTAGCAGAGTGCGAGTTTCACGTTTTATTTGCATAAGTCAGCTAAAAAAGACCTTTGGTGTGTGCTTTTGTGTGTCTGGACTGGGTATATAAGGGGTAAGTAAGTTAATCCAGTGCTTCCTGTGTGTGTCTGTCTAAGTGTGTCTGCGTGACCACATCCTGACTTGCTGGTTTCAGGTTGTAAACGTCACCGCCAGATGTTGAAGGCTACAGCAAGAAACTGTGTAGTGATGAAGAGAGTGTGAGTTTCTTCATCTACAGTCATTTTAGAGAGGAGCTGGAGTCGATTTGTACTGAAATTCAGGAATGCGACTGTCAGCCCCCCCAAGTTTATGGAATAATACTGCAGTGTATTTATGATAATCAAGGTACATGTCAGCCAGTACAACAGTGTGCCACACTAATAGGTTTTTAATAGTTTTGGTACTTAGGAAGCACAGATATTTGGCTACACAGACAGAACTTGATCAGTCCATTGTTGGTTTTAGTATTCTCATGGGATCTGTTGATATTAAAAAAAACATACAGACTATCACCAGACTTATCCTTTCCAATTTTCTGGTTTGGAAAATGCTTTTTAGATGGCACCAATACTGTCTGCAGTAATAGTAAAACATATTTACTCGTGTGGAACCTGAATCTTCTCCCATCCAGACGGTCCTGTGTCCCTAATCAGACCACATGTTCATATGTGAGTTATTGTCGTCAGTTATTGTCTTCAGACACAATGGTAATCGCGCTATTGTTCTCCACGCACTGAATGTAGGCTTGGCTGACTCGGGGGGTGATTAGGACTTGGTAGGGGTTTATGAGAAAGTGGGTTACAGAGGAGGAGGTCTGGATGGAAAAGCCATGAGGAATATTACAGGAAGGCCCCTCAGAAATTGTTGGTGAATCAGTCAATCAGAGAACCAGTCAACTGTTAAATCAGTCAGTCTGTAAGTGTGTTATTCTCTGTGAGCATTCAGAAAATAAGTACTGAGCTGGGGCAGAAATCTACAATATGTTTGTTTTGTTGCATGTGTGTTTTGTCTAATATGGGTGGGTTTAACGGACTGTGTCTTGCCTTGTTGACTGGAAATAAAACTAGATATGGCTGAATTACCTGCAGAAAAATTATTCAGAATAGCTGAAATACTGAAACTGGTTGAAGTAGGGGTGGGAGATTTGACAACCTTTATATTGTAGAAGATCTTAATTTGACACATGATCTGCTTTTCAGAGGAATCGTTAAGATCCTGTCATTATGAGTGTCGCTGTGTGAAATTATTTTATTTCAAAGGTTTGGTCACTTCTAACCAGCTAGCTCCGGCCCGGTCTGTCTCATGTGTTCCTACCTGAAGGCTGCCAGGTTACTGTCGTGATGGGCCTTTTTTGTTTAGATGCCTCTTCAGTGAGTCCCTCATCCTGTGGACCAACTAGAGTTCTGCCTATGGTAGTCCTTGTTCTGCTCTCTGTGAGACCTGCAGCCAGCTGGAGTGCCACTCCCGCCAAGAGCTGCAGCAGGTGGAGAACTGGTTCATGTGCCACTATGCCAAGCTCACTTAGGCTGCAGAGCAGAACAATGTTGCCAAAAAATCTGCCCATGATGAAATAGCCAGCTACTGTTGCCAGCTGTAGTCCAAGACAGTTGACCTGGAGTCTGTCCACAAAATGAGAGACTCACTGGAGAGGTAGCTGAATGGCATGTAGGACCGCCACCACGGTGATATGACCAACCATGGGCCAGTCACAGACAGACCTGTTTACAAGGGTGGTCATGGTAATAGTTACTGGATACTAATTAGATTAATTGGGCAGGAAATCCAAATGTGGGATCATTTTAAGAGGGCAAAGGACAAACCTAGTTTCCCTCTAAAATGGCTTATAATTTGCAACATCTAAGTAGCCTAACAATGGCCCCTTAGCATGGCTTTCAATTAAACATTTAATAACCTGGATAAATACATGCTATTTGGAGGAACAACAACTAGGAGACCAGTGCCTTTAACTAACAACGAGCAGTCAATCTTTGGTTGAAGGGCGGCACTGCAGGTCTTCTTTTCTACCCACAATTCAATTGGCAAACAATGAGACTGTGCAGCAAAGCCAGTAGTATTTGGTGAGGACCTGACCAACCACGCTGAGCCAGTCATTATTTTGTGGTCAACATAAACAACAGATTAACATAAATACTGGTCAGAGACAAGAGCTGTGCTGTGTGATTGCTGCTGCACAGCCCCACCTGTGGCTAGACTACATGCATGGCTGGTTCCTCTATCAGGTGGTAGTCCGTTACACCTGTGGGGTTTAATACAGCCCAATTTACACTATAATCACTCTATTGTGTATTTGGCCATACAGTATACATTTAAAATCAAGGGTCACAGGGAGTATTAGAGGTGACTAAAGTCTATTTTGCTTAATGTTACACAACTTATGAGCCTCACTGGGCTGGCTTGGCTTGTAAACGATGTTTTCTGAACCACCAAGCTGCTGTCTTATGATTTACATATGTTTTTTTTTTTGTTTGTTTAAAAAAATAGGAGGGCCTGTTTTTTTTGTCTGGGACAGGCCACAACAGAGAGGAAAAGGATGCCTTACAAACTAGCAGGATTAAGGTGGACATGATCTAAGTGAAAGTGCGGAAAGGAGTTTAAGTTCAGGAAATGACACATTAAGTTGAAAGTGTCAGTTTAAGTTTTGAAAGAAATTGGTGTAAGGTTTAGCTGATATACAAGCAGTCAAAACAGTCGTAGTGTTGCAGATTAAAAGTCAAAGTTATGCAATTTAGAATAGCTTAAAATGGAAAAGTCAGCACTGAAAGCAGTTGAGGTGTGTGTTGGAGGGTAGCTGAAACAAATGACTCCTTTTTAAAGTATAAGAAAAATGGCACTGAAACTGCTGCATGATGTGAAAGCACTAAGAGCTTTTTAATTGTCATGTGGATGGTAATTGATTAAAGCAGTTGAAATATCAGCCAATCGATAGCTTGTTATTCTCTCAGAAGCCAAGGAGGTGTGCATATTTAATTCACTTGTTTGCTGATTCAGTCCTCTGGGCTTTGTTTCAGTTAACAAAGTACATTTCCATTTTTTAGAGAGTGAAATTATTAAATAGACTATAAGTCTATTCAAGTTAGTAGCTTTAGTAGTTTAAATTCGATCGATATTTAACCAGCCTCAGCCATATGAAGACCCCGTCTCAGTGCAACAGCTCCCGCATCAAACTGACGTCATGACAGTCACAGTAGGTCAGCCAGACAGTGTAACACACCCCCTGTTCACATGCAAATTAGTCTGGCACAGGCTGACATGTGGTGATGTGGGCATAAATCCTTCTCAAGCACAATAGTTACCCTGGACCTGAAACATGCATATGTGTGTGTGTGTAACAATCTTTGTCCTAAATAGCCACAGACGTCAATCTAAGCGCTCCTGCGGTGTGTATGTGTATCTCCATAGTGACCCGAGCCCCACCAATCAGAGGCTGAACAAGAATGTGAACAATGATGTGTCACTTCGCCTTCACAACCTGACTGTTCTCACCAGACACATCAGGACGTACTACCAGGTATGCATCCACAAACACACGGTGCCAGCATGGTGATAAGATGCTCTGGCAACACCCAAACAGCAGTCCAGACTGTCATTATTGTATGTTAGGAACAGCTGTCACTACATGTTTTTTTTTTCTTTTTGCCAAAAAACGGAGAAAAAAATTAACCAAGTACGAATCAGTTTATCATCTACTGATCAGTTGTGCCCTAATCTGTGTTTCTGTTTGGCGGTGCAGCTGTTAGTGTACATTCAACTGATAAACTTTGCCTCAGTGGTGAATATGTTTGTATGTTTGTTTTATTTGTCCTTTAGCCACCGTCATTGTCATGTGTGAGTCTCCTGACATGCCTTTTTTAGCTTGGTGTTAAAAACATGAGCAGACCCTGCTGGCTGACACACAGCAACACTGTGGTATATATTCCTAAACCACTGCAGTGTGTGTGTCATTCATGGGCCGATTTGGTGATTGTGGGCATCAGTAGCGGTCAGCTTTGAACTTGCTAGCCATTACTTTTAATTTACATGCCCGATGACCAGTAATGTGCACAGATCAATACTGGCTGGAAGTGGCACAATAGAGTCAGATCACTAGGAACAAATCTGATCTGCATACTTCGTTTAGGGCTTTTTGTTACTTTGATTTAGCATACCTTTTTGCATATATTGTTTGTAGGAAGTTTTGTACACTACTTGTTTCAGTATATTTAATGTACAGTAGCAGACTTTTTAAAGTGTTGTTTGATTTAATTTACCTTTGATAAAAAAAAAACACTGCAGTTAGGCTGAAAAACACAGTCTTACTAGATAGAAGATCAGGTAAAGTACATAACAATTTCTCATGTGTAGTTTCATTCCTGAGTGTTTTTGTAATGAAAGCTTTATTCTGACTATCTTCATTCATCTATGAATCTTCTAATTATGCACTATAGCTAAAATGTGTCTGAAACATTTTGAGCATGAGGAGCATGTGGACGGCTTTTGGTTTGCAAGCCGACATCTTTACACTGTTAAAACATAGCACTCTTAAATCCATTGTAAGTGCTATGAAGCTGAACACAGCCTCTGGTCATAAAAGAGTAATACATAACCAATAGTCACAGCAGTGTGCAAAACCTCAGAGACCACCCCATGACTTGATGTGCATTTTTCAAGAACACATCACGGTGACGCAAGCCACAACAACTGTGTTTACTAAGTAGTAGTATGCTGTGTTTACACAAGGTATTGATTTGTGCAAAGAAAATGCTTCTGTGAAAAAAAATATGCAATGGGCTACAGTGGTATTTAGCTTATAGTGGCAACACAATAAGCAGCATTGTGCCACTGTAGCTAGTTTCTGCTTTTCATAGCTCTGCCAATCCATATATAGTCCCACATGAATTTTACCTTCTAAAAACAGCAGTGTTCTTTAAAAGAGGCTTTGAAATAGAAATGTATTTATGCACAGTGTGTAAGTGATGTAATGTGACCATCCTCTCAAAGCTAATCACAGCTGTTGGTAACAAGAATAAACCCTGCATGCATGTGTGTGTGTGTGTACACAGTGTGTCTTTTGTATAAATCAGAGATAAGGAGCTCAGACGCAGTTGATTTGGCTGAGCTGCAGTCATATCCTGCTGACAAACACTTCCTCTAAGCCCTTACTCTGTACAGCAATGCACGCTGTTAAAGAACAAACTACCTAATAATCTTCCTAGAGCACCAAAAACCATATGCAATACCTACAAGCAAGCAAGTAGGTATTGCATGTAGTTGTTGGTGCTCTTGGAAGTTTATTAGGTAGTTTGTTCTGTAAAGTGTGTTTAAATTAAGAATCGACGGATATGTATTTTTAGGATTGCTGCCAATCGAACAAGGCCAATAACCAATTTTTTGGAGTCGATATATAATCAATGTTATTTATTAATAGCATTTGATAACAGGGATCCTGTCTTTCATACCTAGGTTTGTTAACTGAAAATGAGTTTATACAGAAATGCATTCAGTGTTATATATTAACAGCTTGTGAATGCAGGGAACATGGCATTCATTACAGGACTACTTCACTAATATGTAATAATAATGCAAGTGTTTAGTAAGCCTTGTTTTTATGTTTGCAAATAATGTGATGTGTTCCCTGAGTTGATCTAAATTTGAGCCTGGACGTTCATTAAAAACAGTCTGGTATGCATGACACATTACTACCCACTCAAAGGTCTACTTACGATGTGCAATCAAGGAGACATGCATATACGATACACTGCACCTATGAAAAGCATAAAGTACTTGATTTAAAACTGATCACTATCCACCTGAAAGTAGTCTTGCTGTGCAGTGATACACTACTCCCAGTGCTCCTGCCACATTTAAAATGGTAATTGGAATTCTGGTACTGACCACTTGCAGGTGTACATTTGCAATTTCACTGTAGACCTCAAACTTGCACTGAGAAAACATCAAATTCTGTGTCAAACTGACCACCAATATAGATCTGGTGATTTATTTATGCAAAGCAGTTTGGTAAATAATCCCATTTTAACTTAGTCTTATAGTGCAACAAACAAAAAGTGTCTCATAGTGCAGTACAGAATTACATCATAAAACATTGATCATGTGTAACTCATGGAGGTCTGACACAACAAAGACCACATCTGCTGCTAACTGTGTGTTCGCTCTCTGTGAAGTGGGTCATTCTGGGCTGTATGGGGTTAATCTGTCCATGATGGTTAATCTCTGAGGCCTCAGCGCACACATAACCACACACATGTGCCTGCATGGTAACCTTAAGTCACTGAGTTATGAGCTTTAGTGTGTGTTGTAGTTTTGGATCAGCTGCAGGGACAAAGCACACACACACATCTCCAGCTGATCGTATGAGGCTAGGCGTTGGCTTTCTCCTAATTAGATAAAGTCCCAGCAGACACACAGGCTGGTCTGGTGAATCCTCCCAGTGTCCCCAGTGACGAACCATCAACCTGTGTGTCTGTGTGTCTGTGTGTCTGTGTCTGTGTCTGTGTCTGTCTGTGTGTGTGTGTGTGTGTGTGTGTGTGTGTGTGTGTGTGTGTGTGTGTGTGTGTGTGTGTGTGTGTGTGTGTGTGTGTGTGTGTGTGTGTGTGTGTGTGTAGAGAGGGGAGGGGTGTCTGTCACATCTTTTCTGTGTCCTCTCTATTGTACAAAGCACAGTAACCTGATATCACAGTCTCTTAACAGTACACTTCATGTTCTCACTTGGTTTTCCATCCGACTATTCTGCCCAAGTGCTGGAACAATTACTTTGATGAGTTTATCAACACAAAATTAATCAGTGACAGTTTAAACAATTAAAACACCATTTGTTGGTTACATCTTCTCTTCTTTTTGGCTTTTTCTCAAACAAAAGAAGCTGATTTCAGAATTGAACTCTGGTACTTTATGACAAGCATTTGGCTTGTTTAACAGGCTAATGATTTATCAATTACAAAAGCAGACTAGAATTATCAGTAATGGAAATAACTGTCAGCTGTACCATCACTTTTTAAATACATGTTGTCTAATCCGCCATTTGATGTGTGTTATGCTTGTTAGCCACCACATCATTGTGATGGCAGAAAGAAAGTGGAATATCATGAAAGCATAAGATTTTGATTGGGCACCACTTACTCCTTTTGACGGATGGGTCTTCATGAATTTGGAGGTTACTTAATCTCAAACATGTGGTCTTGGTCATAACAAAGGGTTAGAATTACTTTTTTTGTGTAACCTCGTAGTGTGCACTGCCTTTACACCTTGGCTTATCATTATAAATGAATGAAGTGGCCTTGTGGTTAGATAAAATGTGTAATTTATTAAAAATCTGGCGCACATACCCATTGTACCCAACTCAGCTAGTCACAGATCATTGGCACACCGTAGCCAGTAGACTGTCTCTTTTCAGCCTTTCTTTAGCCCTGGCCAGTCCACTGTTAACGTCCTGTACAGACAGCAAATGTGGGGATTTAACAGAGATGAGTAAAAATAAAATACATTAATCATGGAGCAGAAGCTTGTGGATTTTGCTGTTTTTTCCCCCCGGCTTGTCGTCTTTTGTTGGAACAGATGATAGCGGCAGTAATTGTTGGTTTGACGTTTGAATGGCTCTTAGATGTTGAATATAAATCAGAGGGTGCGGTGGTTAATAAATTCAATCTTAGCCACTAATATGCCTGGTCCTATCGCTCTGGAACAGCTGTGACAGTCACAGTGACATATGACGACAGCAGCTCAACAAATAGGAAGAAGCTTCTCCACAAAATGAGATTGTCTGGACGGTGCAGAGCAACATGGCACAAACCCTGAGAACTTGAAATCTGCAACCAGAGCCTGATGGGGCTGTGTAGTGGTGACTGTAAAAAATCACTCTGAGCTGTTGAACTTTTATATCTTACTTTATACATACACAGCAGCAACAAAATCTGGAGACATTACAGGCCAGTCTGATGGTGGAGTAGTGAAAGGGGTTACTTTGTAGCAGGCAGCCTAGTGTCATTTACAGGTGGTTTCATGAAAGTAGATCTGAATATGGGGTCTGCTACAAGTAATTTCAACTTTTGGTTCTTGTGTTGTATTAAATGCACAATCCAAACAGCACTAATTCAGGTAGTCTCAAGAAAAGATAAGAATATGAATGTCTCTATGTATCCGTCAGAATACTTCGTAAAGTATCCAGTTCTACTCCAACATTGAAATGAGCACTCTGTGACCACTCTGGTAACTTCCTGGTTACAACACATGCTACATGCACTGTCCCTGGTCCAGTTTCAGTTAAGGACCTGTGTTGCATGTCATACTAGGAACGATAAATTAATTTCAAATCAATATCACGGTTCCAAACAAAGCAGTTAGCAAATTGCAAAGGCTGCAGTTCAGGATATTTGTTGTTCAGCGTGTCTGAACCAGTTCACAGTCATATCAATGCTTTTTACACATTCATGCGGTCCTCTTTGTGTGACAGTCATGCTTTTCACAGTATCTCTTGTGTTAATGCTCCATCACGTGTTTCAAATCTATTACACAGTGAACACTAAACCAAAGCTTCACTTGAAAAAGTTATAAGGCAAATCAAATCGCTATCCCACTATCTGCCAGAAACAATGGCAATATATGTTACCCTAATCATTCAGTCATAATATTCAAAACCTATGTCATACCACTGTCTTTTACTCCTATTACTGTCTGTCTTTTCACTTTCAGATACCGTCAAAGGCAAAATATATCCAAAAATCAACTTTAAAATATAGCATTTTGGACATTCAATGTTTAAGTGAGTGACGGCTTCTACTTTAAAAAGTGTGAAACTCCTGTTCTTGTGAAAAACATTTTATTGTTGTGCGGTAACTTAAGCAGCACTCTCTTTCTTGCTCTCCTTTGCTCACCCCTTTCCCCTCTCACTTTACCCCTCCTTGGTTACCGTGGGAACTGCAGAACAAAGCCCTGAGCCTACATGGGATGTTTTGAACTCTGTATCCTCTGGCCTACTTTGTATACGTGTGCACACACACACACACACACACACACACAGACATAAATTCCAATATTCAGTGTGTGTGTGCGTGTGTGTCTTTACCCTGGTCAAGCACGTCAGCAGTGTTTTATTGCCCCAACTAACTGCCAGCCACTGTCAGGAAAGACTGTGTGTGTGTGTGTGTGTGTGTGTGTGTGTGTGTGTGTGTGTGTGTGTGTGTGTGTGTGTGTGTGTGTGTGCTGAAAGGGTGAGGCTGGACTTCAAGGTTACTAGAGAGCAGTTTTACCTTTTGATTTTTATCTAACTCAGTGCAGTGTGTCCACACATAGTCATCTGTCAGCCCTTTTGACTGGTACAGGGGAACAACTGGTGGTTCCAAGACAGCGCTAATGTTCTCTGTGTCAACAGAAAAACACAAAGTGAAGACAGGAGAGAAGAGGAGTTACTATGGAGGAAGGAATGAGCCTTTACTTTGTCTTTCTTTTCATTTCCTAGAAAACCTCATGTAGTAGTTTGCTGTTTCCCAGCTGAACTTTGTACAGTAACTCTGTCAATCAACCTAATTAGTGTGATGCAAAACAGCTATGTTTCCCTCAGGCAACCTATTGAAGGAAAGCATTTACTATGCAGTTGAAGCAAATTAATTGGTTCCTAATGGTTAGCTAGTATTTTAGGAACAAATAAGTTTGTTGTCACTACTGTTACTGTTTTATTTTTAGCTGCAGCAGGCACCTTTTTAAGTGAAAATTATACTTACACTCAAGGTACACTACCTGCTCACCACCAAATTCAGTTAGCAAAAAAACTGGTAAACATAGTGGACACTCTAGCAGCTAAAAAGCCAGTTATTTCCTGCGGAAACTGGTAGAAGATGCTGTTCTATCTAAGTGTTGGATGTGCATATAACCAACTCACCAGTTCATCATATTAACTCAGGAGGTACCAAATCCTGTTTTTGTAATGGAACATTTAACTTCGCCAGATTCATTGATCCGTCAAAGTGACAGCAGTCTGTCACAGAGACCTAAAGTCGTGAACCAAAATGTACTTAAACTTATTAAGACGGTGTATACTATGGCAGTCTTCAGTTTCTAATGGCTCCTATAAATCTGAATTTGAATTTGAATCTGTAGTTGCTTCGAAATGACTCTAAATTACTTTCTTGACGTGTTCAAGTCAGTTATTTGCTTTCTCAGATCTTTGCTGAGACTTTGCCACTGTAGACTTTGTGGCTGTGTCTAGTGATTGTGTCAGATGAACCCTATTTAAATGGCTCACAGGAGTCCGCAGCTGTAGTCAATTGTAGTCACACACAATTACAGTCCACAAATAAAAATCAAGGCCCCTAAGAAATTTTAATTAACACAGCTTTCTACATTACCACAACTGTTATTTAAAGTTGCTGTGTAAATAAGTTAGTTTACATAATAAATACAAATTAGAGACCTCATTCAAGCATGTGATATTTGTCAAACCTGCAAGACTGGACACCACATCAAGTGATGGATAATGTATTAACAAATGCCGTGCAATAACAAAAGACTAAATCTAAACTAACAGCTAGTTAAACTCTCCAAAATAACTAATAACCTAGTTTATTTGAAATTTTCTAAACACCAAAAATTCTATCAAAGTGTGATGGTAATCTAACTACCGCTTTACCAACAGGACAATAAAATATCTCAATAGCTGTGATGGAGCTCAGGAATAATTTGGCACACAAACTGTGTCTTTTGCTCTCTGTGAAGTTTTTGGAACAATATTGGTACTTAAAGGTGAAAAAAAAGCCTTCCATAAATTGCTGCACACAGCTCAAAGTATTTGTGATCTTGTGAGTGCCTATTTGTTAATGCCACAGCATGCGGTTCGTACATGTGCTGTGTTGAAAGCGATACATCAAAGTGCTGTTGCAACATTAGGTAGTAAGCAGGGGGCTCATTTAGACATGAAGCTGACATGCTCAGATGCCGTTGGATTAACAGAGAGGAGAGCATGTCTGAAATGATTTATGATCTTTAAAAGTTGCATGGCTGTGGCTGAGGTATATCCCGTGTTTTCTCTGTCGATGCCCAGCAGTAGTGAGGTTTTGCTGAACTCTTTATTTAGCTTTTCTTATTCCATGCATCATATGTCACATCAGAGACTCAACTTCCTTTATTTTCGATCCCAATAAGTGATTTTTGGATTGAGAACCTGCAAAATGTCAGACTGTTAAAACACATTGAAGTATCTTATGTAATAGTGGGCTGTATAAAATGGCTCAGAACAAGTCCAGAGCTTCTTTGGAGGAGAGGAGCAGGCTGTGATCAAAGTGGTGAGAAAGTTGTGGAGCAGAGAACGTGGTGGTTCAGTCAAAGTCAGATATCCTGCTAGCTGCCACCATTTTATTGATCTGGGATTAGAAATGTGAGCCCACTGTGTTAGTGGGCCATGGATTTGGGCCTCGTGTGTGTGTGTGTGTCTAAATGGGTCAGTGTAGCAGGCTATATTGATCCCTTGTCAGTTTTAAGTGTTAGATCCTGCTGGTGATGTTGCTGGAGGAGAATATCTATTGATCTGAGCTATCACTACAGTACAGCACATACTCGCTCACATAACCAAAGTTAGACAAAGAGTACATTTTCATTAGACAGTGATGGTCACTATTCAAAATGTCTTTGTGTTTAATTTTTACATACTGAAATAATGCTTGTACAAAAATAAAATGTACACCACAGTTATCTACAAGATGGTTTTAATAATATAAAGCTAAAACTAGCTTATAACACCACACAAAACTCTTTAAATGGGCGTACAACTTGATCAAGCTGTTTTGTTTCTCCCTCCTATTTTATGTGATACAATAATACAGGTTTTTTGTGGGTTTTTTTTTGCAGTCTTTGAATTAAGCTGTAACTTATAATAACTGCATGAGTTTGAAGTTGTCTATCAGTGATCAATAACACTGACCCGTCACTAACATCCGATTAAAGAGTAGATTAAAAGCTAAATTTAGAGAGCATATCGACATTCTTCCGACAAGCATTCTCATTGTATTTAAATTGTGGTTAATATAATTGCTGTCATACGTCAGACATGTGGTGGAGTTGCATTGATTATGGAGCTGAGTCTGATGTCATGTTGTAGCAGCCAGGGATGTTCCTCTGGGAAGACCATCTCCTATCTCCACTACTTTGTCCTTTGTGACTGCTAAATGTAATGCTATTGCTCATCACTATTACATGCAACGATCATGCTTTTCTAAGTGGTGTGTCCTCTCCTGGGGAGCCATCTTTTTTAACAGTGCCAACAGCACATGTATTCCCTATGGCCCTTGTGCTGTGTGGTTTCTGACAAAGCTGTGAAAGCCACACAAAATGTCTCACTAACTAGTCAAAGATTCATTGGGCCAGGGGACTGGTTGAGATTCAGATAGTAATGTATTATAGTCAGTATAAATAAAAATATTTTCTAAACTGACCAACATTGTCAGTTATTAATCTTGAAGGATTAGAAAAGGACGTTGTAAAATCCAACTAGAACTGGAGGAACAAGATCATCTCATGCAAAATTTCATTGCACTTACTCTTCGATTAATGTTTAGGTTATGGTTGTCATACGTCTGTCATGTTTCTTGATGAAACAAACACAAACTTCTTGGCAAAGCCTGCAGACTGATACTGTTTTTAAACGGAAGTCTCACTCTGCCTTAAAGACAGCTGGTAGCCAGCTCCCATGTTTTATTCAGCGTGTGTGTGCGTGCACGTGTGTGTGTGTGTGTTTGTGCGTGCATGTGTGCGTGCATATAAAACAGAGAGAAAAAAGACTTGCTTGCTATCACATTACCTCCTGGTGTATAGACCAGTGTAACGGTATCTGCAGGTATTGCACTACCTCTACACTCATTATTGCAAAGCTGTCCTTGCAGCTCGGTTGTAACCGTGGTAAGCTGATAGTGCGTTTATTTGCCTGGTTAGCAGATGACACTGTAGACCTGAGCCCTACATCTCATTAGGTTGTGACAGTGGCCATAAATATACAGTAGTTCTTGTCTTACCAACAGTTTTGAGCAATATGAATGGTTGTTTTCAGTTTAACATAGAATATAAAAGCCACCACCATGTACATTTGGATAGATTTCCCTCTCGTGAAGCAGTGTGTATGAGATTGCAGGTATGTTTGAATGTTTTGAGTGTATTATTGCAGGCAGCCCCTCCTTGCATGCTGACAGCTACTTCCCTCCTCCAAAAACACCCAGTTTTTACACACACAGTCACACTCCAATGATTACATTTCCCTTCTCCTCAGCCAGAGGTCAGTTCTGGCTGTCTCCCACCCTTGTGTCCTTTCTGTAAACCTGATGTCTTCCTATGTGACCTTATTCACATGCCATGTTTCTTCATCTGGAAACAACAAGCTTTGGCAGACAGATTACATGTTTTGATAAAGACACTGCTCCTTTGCTTCTTCTGGTTCACTCATTTCTGGGATAGAGTAGAATGAGTAAGGGAAACGTTTCAGCTGTTTTTGTCTTCAGTTTTCTGGGGCCATCTGTACAATCAGGTGTGTTTGGGAGACAGGATAGGATATTCTGGAATGGAAAGCATTCCCTCCTAGTGGGCTTTTTCTTTCCTGACACAGACACAGACACAATTTGTCGACAGCAGGGTGTTTCCTGTTGGCTGCTTGCCTATACACATACACACACACACGCACACACACATTGGCACATGTGTCTGGGTCAGTTGTTAGTTGGACTTTGATTCGTTTCTACAAAAGTTGTTTTGTTCCTGTAAAATCAAGCAGAGCAACCGGCAGTCACTAAACAAGCAGCTGTTAAAAAGCTTAACATTACTGATTCTTTTTTGTCTTATTTTGTTGTTGATGTTGATTTTTTTTAATCATTCATTTCTAGGCTATTTTTAAAATGTCCACCTGAAAAAACATTCCCAGATTTAGTTTGTAACAGCTGCTAATCTGTCAGGGCAAAATTAACAACCTTGGTTGATATTTGGGAGAATTTTGTAGCACAATAGCTCTCAGTATTATCACCAGGCCAGAGTGAGATTTACCTACATCTAATCCAAACTGTAGATTATAGTCAATAACAGCCTTTTTACAATGAGTCAATGACATCGATGCAGTTCAACGTGCTCTGAAAATGGTACAAAAAAAAACTGCAACTCTGCCAAATTTAATGGCCCAGAAATGAAGCCCAATAAAAGCTATATCTTTTTTAGTCTTCTCCTTTAGTCTTTCTTGTAGGTTTACTAGTGCAACCTTTTAGAAATGGTACAGTTTATGTTTTCAGAACAGATGTGACCTAAACCTGGTACAGTTAAGTTAAAGTGATCTACCTGCTGCAAGTTTTGCAAACAAATCTGAAAGTTTTCATGTCATATTTAGCTTTGTATGTTTAAATGACTGGAGCTTTGAGCTTAGCAGACACTTTGACATGACTCTGCTAATTTTAGCTAATTTACCTGCTAATTTTAATATATTATGTGAATGTAAAAAATTGTCCATCTAGGGATCGATAGATTATCGACCTGCCTGATTATCAAGGTTGATTTTCTGCATTTTTCCGAGTATCTGTATTGGTTAATATTTTTATTAACCAATTTCAGACCGATCCAGCATTCTCCAGCCACCTATACTTTTTCTGTACAGGTTCTCGTGGTTTGACAGTGTTTCTTATTTGTACTGTCTGATGCATAATTCTCATCATCATCACTAGACAATACACAATTAATTTGTTCTCTTTCTCTGCTCTGCCAACCCTCCCACCTCCCCATCTGTACTATAGGAGACCTTACAGCAGTTAATAGTCATGCCTCTTCCTAACATCCTCTGCATCGCCAAGGACCCAATATCAGGTAATGTGCAACACACAATGTACACCCTGTTGTTAAACAACCCTGTATATTTCCACCTGATTATTGTATTTGTTCTGATAGGGATGTATAAAACACTATAATTAATCACCAACTGCAACGAAAACATGTTTGGGTTGCTGTTGACAGTTCCTAAGGCAATAATGTATTTTGTAGTGTGTAGGTTTCTTCTTGTGCTTTGATTCTGCTGCCAGTGCATGATTTCAAAGAAGAACTTTTAGATATATTTGAATTACTGCTGCAAGACCAGGGGGTAGTTCAACAGTTTGCTTTTACTCTTAAATCATAGTTGAATTAATAATAATGGAGGGTCTGTAGTCAGCAGTGTGTGATTACCTGTAGCGCTGTATACTGTGTCACTGCCTGAGGTGTACTGCAGTCTCAGTCACTATCATTTCTCATTCACATCAATGCTTAGAACGTTATGATCAAAGACTTGCTGTGTGACTTTTATTGACCTTTTCTTTTGCTTATTCAGCCGTATCCCGACTGCTGACGAACTGTTTCTGATATACAGCATGTCTCTGTGTTTTGTTCCCACAGCCAAGAGCATGGAAGAACTGAAAAGACTTTTGTTGCTGATTCTAGGCTGTGCAGTGCAGGTAACACGCACATGCTCAGACACACACACACACATGCTCACACACATATACATGCACACACGCTCAAATCCAGCAGCTCACTGTGCCACCCAGCCTCTCCCAGGAACTGTATTTGTCTCTTTTCAGTTTTGCATGTCTGAGCACAGCTGTTGATTGTGCTGTCTGATGAAGTGCAGGGTGGGACTGGATGTGGGTGGGACTACAGGATTTAAAAACACATCACTGATTCACTGCAGTAGTTAGTCAGTGGTACTGTGGAAAACAAATGTTGGTTATTTAATCTGAACAATTTTGCAACTTGAGAGCTGCTCGAGGACACTAACAGTTGTTTACATATTTGTGTGATTTAATTAGATTGCTAGTATGGGAGTTTAAACCAGCAAACTCTGAGAATCATTTATTAGTAACCCTGAGTGCAGCAGGTGATTTGTTATTTTTTACCAGGGGGGATGGTCCAGTGGGAGCCCCTCCTGCTCATACGCCACCAACAAACACACACAGGGGGGAATGCTGTTTACAAGGAGGATGTATGTGGGTCATATTTCTAACAAGGTATCCCTCCTCATCCTCCCTCTTCAAATCACCTACTGCCTCAATGTTATTTTAACATTAGCCAGATGTGGCAAGTTAGGAGTTAATAGAGTTGCCTGTAAATAAAAAGGAGGAGTTATTCATGTCTGAGGTGGGGCTGCAGGTGGTTTTTGTGTCTGGGTCTCATTTCCACCTCTCTACCTCATCAAACAGTTTCTTCATCGTATCTTTCCCTTGTTTTCCTTTGTTTCTCCCTTGCTCACTCCCTCCTTCCTAATTTTCCTCCGCGTCTTTCTGTCTGGCCTCCTTTTGTCTCCCTCCCTACCTGTACTGGTTTGACTGGTTCCAGGAAAGAGGAAGGCCATGTGGGAGCAATGAATGGGGAGGCAGTTGGAGGGAGGGAGGGGTGGATAAAGCCACATAAACATGTTATTGATGTTGATGACCAAATAAGTCTTTCTCCAACACGGCAACTATTTGCTAAACAAATTTTTGTTGTGAATGAACCTTTTTTCCCCATTTCAACCTTCTCCTCTGCTGACACCAATGTAATGTCAACAAACATAAATAACAGCAACATTTCTGTCTGTCTGTGTGTGTATGTGTGTATGTATGTGTGTCTGCATACTCAGTGTGAGCGTAAGGAGGAGATGATAGAGAAGATCAAGCTGCTGGACATTGAGACCCAAGCTGCCATTGTCTCTCACATACAGGAGGTCAGTAGAACATAATGCTAGTTTAGCATATGTTAGAAGTAAACCTTTACCTTTCCTTTCCTTTAACTTTGCATAAAATGTTAACCATGATCTGAACTGTGAAGCCTACAGAGTAATTTGACAAAATATTTTGAGCTCCCTGGCTACTTACTAGCTTTTCAGAGGCTGTCAAACACATCCTGTGATCTTCATTAGCTCCTGTTGACCTTTGACCTCTTTGCAGTTAATGCTGTGACCCATCTTGTTCTGGTGTTCACAGACAGCTGATATCATCTGTTTCAGCTTGTTTGCATCAGTCAGTCTGGTCGCTTGATGTCTAGGTCCACATAATACATTATTGAATTTTGGGTGGTGGCTCCTTAGTGAATATAGGCCTGCAGAGAATTGTGCTGCATTGGCTCTGATGTAGCTGTGTTTATCTGTAGTCACTACTCCATGATCTTGAGTAACGTCCCACCTACAGCACTATGTCACTGGTTACACACCTTAAGTAAATATATCAACACTGAAAAGTCAATTTTTAAAAATTATCTTTTACTTAATCAGATTACTTAAAAAGTAAAACATTACAAACTAAGACATTTCAGTGAAAATTTGTGTTTAGGGTTTGTGTTATTCTAGATGCAAGTTTAAATAGAAACAGTTGTTGCATCAGCCCATTGTTCCTTTAAGTCAAACAAACAGTCTCCTAGAGTTGACCTGTTAACATGTCACACTATGTGCACTGTTTTATTTTCATGCAGCATGAAACATGTCCAGCATCAGCTGACATCAAATGAAAGCAACAGCTTGTTCAACAGTAACTGATGTAAGAGTTGTGTCCATTTTGTTAGAAATGTTGTTCTTAATTAACTTCTTTGATATTTTCAGACCACTTGTTTATTTACTTCAGCCTAGCCTTAGGTCTGCCCTCTACTTCTCAGAAAAACTCTTTTGTTCAGTGAACTGGATGATGAGGTCAGGATACTGATGTAAGAACCCAACTTACACTGTCTTTTGCAACATATTTAGTGTATGTGCTTGTTTGCTGCAGGTGACCCACAACCAGCTGAATGTTCTTGACCTGTCCTGGCTGGAAGAAGGAGCTGAGCTTGCTCATGATGAGCTAGAACCTCTGTCCCGTAACATGGCTGCATCTCTACGGCAACTCATAGACCAACGAGACAAAGCCAGTGAGGTACAGAGACACATTAAGACAGCATTTGAGTACAAACTTGTATTCTTTTGGCCATTTATAGTTATCATCTCCCTTACACCGTTTGCGATCATGCAGCCTCATACTATCTGCATTTCATAGTTGGCACTATGCAACCACTGTGGTGCTTTTGTTGTATGCAGTGTTTTCATTATTTTGACTCAAGTACAGATTTGCAGTGACCAACAGTACAATGCTGTTTTCCACCTTAACATGCTAAAAATGTGTTTATGTTGGGAAAATTGTTGACCTGCCTTCCAGGTGATTGTGGATCTCACCCAGGAAAGGGACTACTTCTCCAGTCAGCAGCCCCAGGAAGGATGCAGAAACCTGGGCATGAGCAGCCCAGAGCGTGGTCAGAGTTCTGGAGGCGTGGGAGTGAATGGTGGACTAGCTGTGTCCACGCTGACCAAAGAGGAGAAGCAGCATCTGTCTGTGGAACTTGCTGATACCAAGGCCAAACTCCGTAGATACAGACAGGAGCTGTGAGTCTTTTAATCCAACTAATTAGTACCTGGATAATGGTCCAAGAACATTTATGCAAAACATGCAAAACATTTTTAAAAATATAAAATAAAGTTCATCTGATGCTAATGAGTTGTACAAATTGTTTTTTATGGCAAATAAATCTTCCCATCAGATTCAAGCAGCAGTTCAGTACACACTGTGGGTGTTACAGTCCAAAAAGTTTCTGTGGGTATCACTGGTTTAAGGCTGCAGTGTGCAGCTGGAAGTCATTACACAACCAACATAGCTTATTATGCTGTCTCATTCTGATAAATCTACAGTGTAATCACACAGTGGATCCATCTATTTGGAGAATAACTACACACTCCAACCACACTCACAGCCACTGAAAGTCATTCTGCAGAACATACTGTCTAGGTTCTCTAACCAAATATAATCGAGACTTACAGTAAGACAAGTCTACTGTATGTGTCATTGGTGATTGCTGTCAGACTCTTAAATTACTGTCAACCTATGTAGACATTACTAGGGTGTAAGGCTGACTATATAAGGTAATGAGCGATTGTAATGTTTTTTTAATTAAAGATGTGCGTGTGTGTGTGTGTGCTTGTGTGTGTTTGCAGGGAGGAGAAGACAGAGCAATTAATGGATTCAAAACATGAAGTGGAGCGTCAGGATCAGGAGTTACAGCGACTGAAACAAGAGGTCAGGACCTGTTTGTTAACAGCTGTTTCAGATCTGTCTGACCAAAGGCAGGGTTTTTTCTGCATGAAGGAATTTTTGAAGTCCCCCCAAAAAGGTTGTACGCAGTGCTGAAGGAAAGTCACAAATGCCAAAATGACAGGAAATGAAATAAACAATAGCAATTCAGCTTTTTAACCAATTTTGTTAGTTGTGTTTTTATTTACTCATGCATAATATGCATAGTCAATGATCAAATGGTGGGAAATACCAGGATAATGCATAGATTTCTGTCAAATTGGCTAACACAGACTTATTGCACTAACTGTATTCGGACTGATCATGCTTACTGTCATGTGTACTCAACCCCCAAAGGCCCATTCTGAGGCAGGAAAACCCCTGTCAAGGAAATTTATGGAAAAAATAAAGTGAATGCAAGCTGGACTGTATTTTTGACTCAGTCTTGGGTTAGAATACACGACTTTGTCTGGATTCTACACAAGAATAGACTATATCCACCCTAGATGAAAAATTTCCCACTTTCCTAGAAAAATGGTCTTTTTAAACCCAGCATCAAAAATAACAAAGATACGATGTCGGTTTAATCATCTAACATTACCATATAACAGGGTTCTTCTTTACATCAAAGCTTCACTTCCCTTGGTGAAACATACTTTCAGTGCTTCACAATCAGTGATGCCACCTGTTTGTGTGACTACACTGATTGTGTTTTGCGGATATTTTACTCCTTACATTGCTTCGATACTCATCTCCAGTCTCTGCTGTGCAAACAGAGCATGCAGTTCAGTCCCTGAATTTTTGACACATGACTGCTGGTTGTAGTTGACTGACAAATGACTTCTTAGAAGTTTTAGTTTAGAAGTTAAAAATTTAGTTTTGTCATGTGTAAGATCTCATGATTTTTTCTTTCTCTACAGTTTCTGGCTCTGAAAAACTGTCAAATTTGGGCTTTTTTTTCAACATAACATGCCATTAAAACCCACCTGCTGCTTATACAGTACAACATACATAAGTGTTTCACTCCTCTTTTCTCACATGTTGCAGATGCAGATGTATATTATTTAACTACTGGCATAAATATATAAAGGGAGCAATTTTAACCATTCCCTTTTCATATATTGGGGATAAATTATTACATCTACTTGATTGATATTAAGGAAGTTCATGGAAAGTGATGTTAAATATGAATGTGTATGTGTTTCAGAACCAGTCACTGTCTTGTGAGGCTCGTTCAGTCCGAGTCTACCGAGATGAGGTGGACTCTTTGAGGGAAAGAGCAGCTCGGGTCGACCGACTGGAGACAGAACTGACCAGATGTAAAGAGAAACTCAATGATGTACACTTCTACAAGACCAGAGTGGAGGTACAGCTAGAGCTGCACATTGCACATCAGTATACACTGAACCATCATAGCATGAGTAGCTGTGATTAAGGTGGTAGACTGCATTGTTCACTCATTACTGGATTGGCGTTTCAGTCCCTCGGCAGTCCCCCACATGTTAGAATGTGTGCTAAATGCTAAAACAGAATGTAAGTGCAGTCCATTTAGCATATGGCACAATAGGAAGGCTACATTGTAGACAGTACTGACTCCTTCATTTGCTGTACTAGAAGCTTTTCATATTTTTGCTATGTTTTCACACGCACTTGTCACTGTGTCTTGCAGTTAATCTCTCACTCATAACACAGCCTTTAAAATACCTAATGATATGCACTGATATACTTTGAGTTGTTGAGTTGTTTTACACTTAACCTGACAGTGAAGACATCCACACAATATCAAGCCACACTGAAATGGCAGATGGTGCTGACAGTCCACTTAACGTATGTGTATGTGTGTGTTTGGTCATTCAGGAGCTCCGTGAGGACAACCTGACTCTGATGGAAACAAAGGTGTTGTTGGAGGAGCAGCTGTCAGCCTCCAGGGGGCGCTGTGATAAACTGCACACACTGGAGAAAGACAATCTGTTACTACGAGCTAAAATCCACGACCTGGAAATGGTATCACACTGTACCTCTATTTATTAGTTAGACCTTAATATGTTTCTATTATACAGTGCACATGAACAGTTCATCAAGTCATAATGTCAAGTATAGTCAGTTTTAAATGCCTTTACAATTAATGTTTAGATGCTGAACTGTACGTCTGTCAACATTTGGATTGAGGTCTGACTGTATGTGTCAAATGTTTCTTTTTTCCTTGACCCTTATTTTATCCTTACATGTCGGGACCAAATATTGCCTGTTAGCACCCTTAGTTAAAAATATTTGTATCTGTGAAAGTGTTCATGTCTCTCTTAACTTTGCTAATGTTGTGTGTGTTTATGTGCAGGAAAGGGACAATGAACGTCGGAGGCTGGAGGAGCTGGTGGAGGAGAACATGCTGCTAGAGATTGGACAGAAACAGAGCATGAACGAGTCAGCTCATCTGGGCTGGGAGCTGGAACAGCTTACCAAGAACCATGACAACACTAACACAGAGAGTAAGACGCCCACTTTCCTGCTCTGTTATAGTCTGTTCTGTTGGTATTTACACAAATGTTATTATCTGAATTCTTTTTTTTAACTGGTGCTTTTCTCTGTCGCAGCTCGTAAGTCATTGGTCCATGAGCTGAATGAGTGTGTTTCTAGCCGGGTGTTGAAGCTGGAGAAGGAGAATCGAGAGCTGCAGTCCTCTATAGAGAGATTGAAAGACGAGAACCATGTCCTGCAGGAGCAGCAGCTCCACACCCAGGAGCTGGATCGGGAGAACCAGAGTCTCAGCAACAAAGTAGGAGACCTGGATGTGTAGAACTTTGGAAGTTCTTACATTGATGACCCCCAGTAGTCATATAGCAATGTGACTCAGCAGCTAGTGATTAATGACAACTAGCTTGCAGTAGAAGTTTGGTTTTAAAGCCAGCAGAATAATAAAGAGAACGTTATAGTGCTTATAAGAATAAACAACTTCCAGTAAATTGGATCCATTATTATTTTTTGAAATGAAAATGAGGATGTTGATTCTCATCTTTGATTGTTTTTTTATTTAATCTATCTGTTAATTTGTTACAGAAACCACAAGAAAGTGCTATATAAAGTTTGATATTTTAAATTATAACCAGTTAATTTCAAAACATCCAGTATACAGTATGATTTGTACAGTGTGGAAACAATTTGGAAAAATTCTACAGATAGAACCATTTGAGATGATCTCAAAATCCTCTAAATTATATCTGCATTGTTATACAACAAAACGCATTTTAACTTTACAACTACTTAGCTATTCATTTGTATAACTCTAACCCATTACTATGTGTTGATATGTTTGTTAGTTGGAGCGCCTCCAGGGTTTGCTGGACCAGGAGAGAATGACCAATCAGGACATGGAGTCTCTTGGAGAGGAATTACTGAAGGAAAAACAGAGTCTGGAGAGAGAGATGCATGCACTGAGGGCAACAAAGGATCGACAGGTAGTTCACACAGTCGCACTCAGACAAGATATTGTGTAATGTTAATAAAAGACCAAAATGCATTTTTAGGCGACACCCTGTTCCTCTTGTTCCATCTTATCAGATCTCAGAATTGGAGAGCGAGAAGCAGCATCTGTCTCATGCAGTGGCGTCCCTTCAGGAGCGTGCTCAGTCTAACAGCGAGGCGAGAGTCCGTGAGGTGGAGGCTAAGAATCGTTTATTGCACCAGAGCATCACTGACACCAGTTCCCGATTGGCCAGCTTGGAAACCCAACTCAAAGTAGTCAGTGAGGAGGCAGATAGACTGAGAGAGAGGGCGGGACGGTGCGAGGAGGTGGAGAGAGAGGCAGCCAGGCTGGAAAGGAGCCGGGACGCTCTGACCAGAGAAGTAATGATGTTAACAAAGTGATTTCTTTATTCAAAATGAATGTGACTGCTGCAGAAATTATTCTATAAGATGTACTTTTTTCTTTGTTGCTTCCAGGTGGCATCTCTGCATGAATGCAACAGTCGGTCAGAGGCTTTAGAGAAGCAGGTGTCCAGTTTGGAGCAGGAGGTGCACAGGCTAAAGCGAGAGGCAGAGGAGGCCCAACGGGAGCTGCAGCGACTGGGGAAGCAGGAGGCAGAAAACAGTCGACTGTCAAAGGAAAACCTGGACTTCCGCTGTTCCCTGGAAAACCTTCGCTCATCAGCCGCCCGCCTGCCCACCCTTCAGGAGGAGCTTCAGGAGGCACAGAGAGAAAGACAGGAGCTGCAGAGAAAGCTGGAAGAGACCAGTGAAGAGACACAGGGAGAAAGGAAGAGAGCGGAGAGGCTGGAGCTGAACTTGACTGCTCTGAATCAGGAGAAGCATCGCTTAGAGGAGGAAATAGAAAAAAGCAAAGAGGAGAGGGTAGAGGTAGAGAGAATGAGGCGGGAGACACAAAGCAGAGAGGAGGAACTGAGAAGGGAAGTAGAGGAACTGAAGGACGAGCGGAGAAGAAGGGAGGAAGGAGATGGGGAGAGGAAGAAGCTCCAGCTGGACCTGGAGCAGTCAGAGAAGGGCAGGAAGTTCCTGGAGAAGGAGAGCTGGAGGATCAGGACATTGCTGGAGGGGAAAGAGACAGAGCTAGAGGAGAAAGCAAGGCGCTTGACAACATTAGTGAAAGAAGGTGCAGCTCTGAGTAAGGAAGTGGATAGGCTGAAGGAGATGTCAGTCAAAGCCAAGGAGTTGGAGCGGGAGAACAAAGAGCTTCAGAAACAAGCAACTATTGACAAGAGGACTTTGGCTACACTGAGAGAGGTGACAAGAAAACACTGCTCTTTATTTGCCTGAAACACCTCATTTGAAGCCCAGATTTTTTTTCCATTACTTAATTATGTCACCAATACATTTGCATAACCACAGCCTAGCAGCTAGTGTTGCACTCCATCAATCAAAAGAATGAGCAACTTCCTCACTGGGTACCGTATCTCCTCACTAAAACTGTTACTGCTAGGGCTAGTTCCTCTGCCCATACAGTATGATGTCAGAGTGTTACCATTGGTTTAGGAAGCTTCTGTGATACTATTTATAACTGTCTACTGTTTCATCCGCTGCTCATTCAAAAGCCAGAGTGTACTCACAGTTTCAAAAGAATATACTGAAAACTATGGTAAATACTGATAGGTGAGACCAATATTGACCCAACATCCAGTCTGATATACAGTGTATATTGTTTTTACCGTGATGTTTTATTGGCTGTTCAGAACTGTAGATTGTTTGAGGAATTTCATGGTTGCGTATCATGTATTTTTGTATGTGCAGGAATTGGTATCAGAGAAGCTGAATGTTCAGCAACAGAGTGTTGAGTTAGAGAGACTAAATGAAGAACTGGAGAAGATTGGGCTGAACAGAGAAAAACTGCTGCAACAAGAGCACACACTGGAGGACAGGTAGGTTTCTGCAGTATGCTAGTGTCTTGATCATATTGTAGGGCTAGAATCATCTATTATCATGTATAAAATTAATCTCAGATGACTAACTGAGTAAATGATTTCTTTTGTGTGTGTATGTTAGCAAATACAGGCTGCTGGAGTCTCGGCTGGAGGAAACTGTTCAACAGACAATGAAGATTAAGGAAGAGAAAATTTCTAATCTGGAAAAGAAACTAGAAGAGAGCAACACACGCAACGCTACTCTTTGTACAGAGCTGGCCACTGTAAGGACACACATTCAAATTCTTTAAAACTGTACTTGCTTTCCGGATTCTGTTGATGTGTCTGTAATGCTGCAGACATACAACAATCATTGGGACTAAAATGTTGTTACATGGGTTTTTTTCCCTGCTGCAGGTTCGACAGACAGTATCTGCCCTGCGTCAGCAGCAAGAGGTGGAAGACAACCACAACTCCCAGCAGCGCTCAGGGAACAATCGAGATGTCACTGCTGAGCTGCTTCGAATCAAAGATCATCTTATTGATGTAGAAAAGAATGTAGGTGCTATTCTTACTTGTGGTTAAAATGCATCTCCTACCGTATTTCTCATGTTTCTAAATGTTATATATATTTATATTGTAATGATTGTAAATAATGTTAGTATAATATATAGTTTCATTTTCTCTTTTTTATTTAGTTCAGGCATATTATTAGACCCTGCTTACATGCTCATAGTGCTCACATATACTTGATATACCATATTTTGTTTCATACATTAGAGTTTCTGCTTACCAACTGTCACAGCTGTAATATCTGTTCTTTTTTCCCTGAGTGTTGCATTAGTGTTTTTGATGTCATTTTCTGCAGAATGCCTCCCTGCAGACAGAGCGCAGTCTATTAAAGGAGCAGCTAAAACAGCTGGAGAACCAAAACACCTCTCTCAACAACCAGATGGTGGCACTACAGCGAAACACCACCACCCTGCAGGAGCAGAACTCAACTTTACATACACAGACAGCAAAACTACAGGTACTGCACAGTCAATCATTCAGACAAACCTAAATAAAAAAAGTGGCTAGTCACATAGAATAACAACATTTTTAATATAGTATATAATACTTTGTTGGTGTGGTGGGTTTTTTAACATTGTGTTGTCACTGCGTTCCAGGTGGAAAACTCCACTCTGTCCTCTCAGAGTGCATCTCTCATGGCCCAAAATGCAGTCCTGCAGGGCCAAGTCACTGCCTTGGAGACGGAGGTAGAGTCGTGGCAGCGGCAGCGTGAGGAGGCGTGGCGAGGCAGAGAGAGTGTGCTCAGCGATCATGAACGCCTACTGAGTGTTCATGAGAGGCAAGCTCACGAATATGAACAGCTGATCAGCCAGCATGCTGCACTGAAAGGCAAGCAGAGGGCGCTGGAGAGTGAACACAGGACGCTGCACAGCAAGTAAGTGAATAGCATCACACACGAGGGCTGAACAATTAATCGATTTCAAAATTAAAATTGCAATTTGAAACAGTGCAATTAACAAATTACAAAGGCAGCAGTTTAGGCTATATATGTTTGACCCAGGGTGTAATCTGTCATGTCAAAGGTTTTACAAATTTATGCTGTTCTCTTTGTGCAGCAGTCTAGCTTTTAATGGGATCTCATGTGGTAATGATCCATCACCTGTTTTATATCTATTACACAGTGGATATTTGACCCTTGAATTTAAAAAAATCACAATATCTGTCAGAAAAAATGCAGTTACATATTTTTCACTAATCGTTCAGCCCTATGGCACATTTAAAATGTCAAGAAAGAAGGTCTTTAATAATCATCAATTAACACATCCTCTAACAGAACACCATGCATCAACCACATGACCAGAACATGGTCAGTTAGGAAAATACAGGGGATAATGAACTCAGTAAGGCCCTATAGGTTTAAGTTTATTCACAGACCATGTCTACTGTCACTTTTGTTTAATTGCAGCAGAAGAGTCTGATGACAAATGAGCTTACAACACAGCGCTTGTTTAACAAACATTTCATGAGCTTTCAGTGGACAAAGGCCGAGATGAATTTCTTCTGTTCATGTAAAGGCTGAGCTGCTGCTGCTTTAAAAATGCTTGATGAAAAACTTTAGGTGGTAATTACTTAATATGTGCCAGTTTAGAAGTTCCAAACAGCGTAGACTTAAGCTGAATGCCTGTTGCGCATTAATGTGATGACATGCAGTTCAGACTTGTGCTCAGTTGAAAGAGATATGTAAAAGTTACTAAGTCCGACTTAGTGAGCTTTGTTGATGGAAAAGTGAGCATCATTCAGACACCGTGAGTCTAGTGAAAAGGCGTGCATGTCTGAAAGAGGCTAAGGGTGTTTTCAGTCAGGTTTAGTTTGTTGATTATTGATAAATTTAGTTTGTTGATTATTGATAAGTTGTACACACATTGTATTTCCCAGAGCAGCAGGTCACAGTGTTATTGATCAGTGACAAGGACATCCAGCAAAATACTGCCACTTTGTACCTTCTTTAATCCCTACTATTATTTGTAATTGTTTATCCTATCTGGTTTTCAGGGTGTTTTCTTCCTTCTTTTGTCAAAATTGCTAAAAATACCAGTAAACAAGTAGCAATTGCATAAGTCCTGAGTTTATATCGTAAAAATGGACCCACATTACCTTTGTAAAGGTTTCAAAAATAGTTCACAAAGTACAGCTGGTATTGAGATTTAATAGATTCATATTTTTATTCCTGCACTTGCTTGACCACACTAACTGTTAATATGACATGACTCTAAATTTCACTCCCCCAGTGGATATAGTGCTGCCAATGTAGCCAAAATACAACTTGTACTAACTCAACTAATCTGATGATCTTCACATGCTGACTGTCTCACGTTGGCACATCTTCAATAACTGATTTAACCAACACAATGCACTGAAAAATCTTGACTCACGTGTGACATGTTAGAAAAAGAAAACTAATACTGAAGCATTCCTGCTCACCTCTTCATGTGTTTTGCGCCATTTTTATGCATGGTTAGATGGGTAGTCTGTGACCACTACAACTGAAGAGAACGCCATACTCGGCTACATGGTTTCAAACTGTGTAGACAAATATGACCCTGAGGACTCCACAAGATGCAGTTACAGATACCATCAAGTAGAAATGACCCCTCTGCTCTGTGTGCCTTTCTGTGCATCTGTCTGCAGGTATTGTGTATTGCTGCAGCAGAAGGAGAAATGGGAAGAGCAAGAGGGGCGTGGTCAGAAAGAAAAAGAGGAGCTGAATCAGGAGCTTCAGAAGAATCGTCTACTACAGCAAGAGAATCTACAGCTAAAAACAGAAGTGGAAAGGTACTGTACTTTCATACACTGTCACACTATTAGGCATTTACTAAAAGATAAAGTTATGTTTGGCTGTGAAAAATGTCACTGGATATGGACTATACAATTAAATGATTTTCCCTAAATGCCTCACATGCAGTCTGCAGTAGAAGCTAGCTAGATTGCAGGGCACAGAGAAGAATCTAGCCTCCACTCTCTTACTGTAGTGCAGCAACTTAAACCAAAAGTGAGTTTGTGTAATAAGAGGGAAAAAGAACATTCTAAAGTCAGATTGAAGTGATTTTGTCTACATAGGGCTGCTTCCCATGTGCAGAGGTTTCTATGAGTGGAGCAGTTTAATCATCAGTATTGCAGCCTATCATGTTCATTGAACTGTGGGAGCCAAAATTGCAAATGCGGTAACAGTGAAATGGATTGTTTCATACGTCAGGTGGGGAATGACAGGCTGAGCCAGTAGAGAAGAAAATTTACTACTTTATGTCACAGTGGCCAGAACAGCAGCTACCTGTGCCAACCAGAGGGGCTCCATAATAGCCTAATGATCACCATGTGCTGACTTCAGTGCAGCCATGTGAAATTTGAAATTGCATGCTCTCAAAAAACTGTTACGTATACAATCATTTTGGCTGCAGTATGGAGTCCTGTATATTGTCAACAGGAAATCAGTATTTCACATTTAAAATATCACAGCTACCATCAATACAGGCGTGTCACCACAGCCCTACTCTGTGGTAATTTCAGTGATGCAGTGATATCGCTAAGGGCCAAAAGATCATATAGTCTCATGTCTGATGCTTGTTAGAAAGCATGTAAGATAATATCAGTCACTTTAGAAGTTGTTTTTTGTTGGTATAAACTTTTTAAATGTTATTTTCAGGTACAGTGGAGCTATAGTCTACTTAAGACACACGGTTGTCTTCTGATTTATAAACACCCAAGTTGATAAATCACTTGACTTTTCTCGCATTGACCCAGTTGTCATTTTCTTGTTTCTTACTTCTTCTACTATAGACTGACAGAGAACCATTCACAGCAAACAGAGCAAAGTGAGGGGCTCCAGCAGCGTGTGAATGAACTCAAAAGCACATTAAGTTCCTCCCAGCTGGAAGTGAGTCGATGGATGGCGCGATACGATTCGCTAATGGAGCAACACCAGGGCCTGGATCTTACCATGACCAAACTAGACAACCACTGTGAGGTAAATGGGGTCATTTTATTTTACAAAGAGGTAGCAACAGTAAACAACAGAGAAATATTTCTTACACTACTGTTTCATTTTAAACCTCTCCCCTGTGAATCACCTTCTCTTTGTGACTTTCCTGGTCTGTGCCTGTGTGATTGTGGGTGTGTAGTTGTTGAGTCGACTGAAGGGTAACCTGGAAGAGGAGAACCACCACCTCCTGAGTCAGATCAACTTGCTGAGTCAACAGAACCACACTCTGCTGGAGAGGAGCATGGAGAGCAAAGAGCTGTATCACCAGGAGCAGAAGCTATACATGTAACTGCGCACAACACCAGCAACACAATCTACACTTTTAGCTGCAGACTCTACAACACCTGTACTTACGTCGTATACTGCACACTAGTAACACAATAGAGTGGACACAGCTGTTAACATGCAATTATCAGGAGTCCTGTCAGAAAGTGGAAAAATATATGCACTTATTACCAAGACTGTAAAAAAAAAGATGCTACAGAAAGAACAATACTGTAAATCTGTGTAATATCTTGTTTGTTTCTTTCCTTCTTTTGTTCTGTCTCTGATTAGTGATAAGTTGAATGCTCTTCGCCGTCAAAAGGAGAAACTAGAGGAGAAGATCATGGACCAATATAAGTTCTACGACCCCACGCCTAAAAAGTAATCCTTTAATCAGTGACAGTGCCTTATTTCTAACATTAGATTTGGAAGATAGAACATACTGTTCACGCAGTATTAACGCAGAGACAGCTTTGGTCAGTGGGCTGGACACAGCAGATGTTTCGTATAGGTCAAAAGGCCAATAGCCAGAAGAGATCCAATATAGGAAGCAGCACTTAGAGTCTGAAACATCAGCAAGTTGTTGCATCAACTGGAACAGGCAGAGTCAAGCTGTCTTATTACTTTCTGCTCTGTTCAGCTTTACAACCTACAACAGACCAGTCGGCACTAAGACATCATGCATGTTATTGTAAAAGAAAAAGCTCTGTTACCCAGTCTTATAAAGCGTAACTGTTTAGTGGTGTCATTTTTCTTGTGTTTTTTAGCTTATTCCTTTTTGTGGAAAACAAAACTTCTCTGAATCTGAAAATAACTGCTTAGAGTATTGCAGATATTGATGTCTGATATGTGGGACAACAGATAAACATATTGATGTATGTTGTCAGGAGGAGTCAGTGGTCTGGGGCCAAAGCTTTAGCCAAACTGATTAAACCCCGCAAGGAGAGCAGCAGAGAGAGAGGGGGCGACCAACACAAGGAAGTGGCCAAAGACAGAGAGCGAGCAAAGAGCGCCCCGGACATCCCCTTACCTGCCACACCCTCGCTCCTACCCCCCGAGACCCCTCCCCCTCCTCCCCAGCGGATGGGAAGTGACTTGCAAGATGGCGGCAATGCACATAGTAACCATAACAACCACACCGCCAGCCCCAGCCTGGGACCCCAGAGTCCAGCACTGACACCCATCAGCCGAGGTAAACACACAGTACACACAGTGACATACTGACTTATCCAGAAGAACTCCATAACATTAATGGTAATAGATGTGTGCAGATGGGACATTTTAATTTCAGCCCACTGTTTCTCCTATCAAGTACACATTCATTATTTGTTCTGTATTGACAGTAGAGGAAAAAGTAATGTCTGTGGTTTCCTATTTGGTTGGTTTGATTGGAAAACTGTACAAGTAGAGTCTATTATTATTAAGTACATATACAGCTTATATCAAATACATGTTTATTAGTGCTTTTGATCCAAAACTCACAAAGCTGTTAAAACATTTATTTGGATGAGGTGCACCTCCATGGCAGTCCTATAGAGGGAGTTGTTGACCATCGTACAACTGACTGGATAACTAACTACATCACTGCTTCTCACATCTAGTACCACCCTCTGAATTTGTTGTACCCAGACCCTACTACTGCAGCAGGTACACAAACAGTACCTGGTAGTATCACTGAATGTCCTAAAGCAGGTTTATAGTTTATTCTGACCTAAAGTTAGAAACCCTCCTTGTGTATTTATACTTTTCTCATATTACATAATATCAGGCATTATCAGATTCTTTTATTAGGAACTTGAAGTTTTAGCAGTATTTGATTTTGACTGTTAGTTCTCTGTTTTTGATAGGCGTGGTGCAGGATATGTTTTTAAGTAAAGAATGAAATAAAGCTTAAAAAACATTTTAAACACTTAAAATCGGCTTGTTACAATTATCACACTAGCACCCGGAACAGCAGACACTGTTGCAAAGCAATGTTAAACATTCTAGGTCTTGAGACTGACATTTTTGTCATTAAAGACAGACATCAAATAGATATTAGATATATAGATACATAATAGATATTGGACATAAAAACAACCCTTGTTGGCTGTATCTTTATCACAACCATTCGTTCACTCGTTCAGCCTTCTGCTTTTTTCTCACTGCAAAGTATTAATAGTGTTACAGTAGGTTATTGCACCACAGTCTCCATTTTGTTTGTATCTGCTTCCCCACAAGACAACATGACCATGACCTATAGTGTGATATTAACTATTATGTTAGTGTGTCCAGTATGTCTGAGATTAGAGAGAGGAGTAGCTGTGAAGTTTCTCCTTATGTACATGATGAAACTTTAATTCACAGTCTGTTAGCATTTTAAAACCTGCATAGTGTGAGAGTGGTATAAGGCAAATTAAAAAACAAATTTAGATTTGTTTTTTCCTTTTTTGAATATTTTGAAAACTGTTTTTGCTGATCTTGGCAACAAAGAATCAATCCCTACATGTACAACTACCCCTAGTGGTATTTAGTATTTAGTGGCAGCAAAAATAAATGCATTGGTCAGTACGTCCATGTCTCCACAGTGCTCTTGTGAGCATGAAGTGACTGTGTATGCTGGAAGCGGCTTTCAGACCTATGAGAGAAAACAGCAGAATATGCCAAAAATTAAAAAAATTCTACACCAGGCATTCTGCCAAAGCAACAAAGGAACAATCAAAAACAAGTTTGTGTTTTTTGGCTTGCCATGATATATGGTATATCACTAGATGTCACAATTTTAGTTTGGGACAATCAGTCACTGAAGACAGCTTGAGAGGAGTGGAATGCTGGCAGGCTTGTAGAAAAACTCGGAGTAGCCTGAAATGACAACAGGAATTCCTCCCAGATTGCTGTTGTTGCTTTGCAGTGACAGGCGCTTATTCTTGTGTGAACCCAGCAGGTCACCATATTGGAAATCCACTGATAACATACAATATTGCTTTAGATAAACAAATAATCCAAAATCCTTGTTTTGTGCTGGTTATAGTCTACAAAGAAGTGTTAGAGACTGTAGTGAGAACTTCCTGTAGCCCTTTTATTCATTACATCTGTTGGGTGGACTAAGATGAGGCTGTTGGTATATATTAACATAACCACATTTCTGGTAAGTTTATTTTGTGTATGAAGCTCCTACATTCTGCTGGTGAGTATCTAACTGTTTTGGTTTCGGTTTCTCTGTATCACCTACACGAGTGGTTCCCAACCTGCAGGTGTACTGTTTGCTCAGTGTATAGTCTAATAATGTACAGTTACAACATTAATGTCATGTTTTTGTTTTCAAACAACACATTCTAAAAACAGCGAGTCACTCTTTCACTGAAATGTAATTGCGGCAGCTTCCTGTTTGTCACTCATGTAAAATACAGGTAAAGCTGGTGTACTGGAGCATTTCTAATCCAACACATGACAAAGACTCATGAGTAGATATTACTTTGCATTAACATACAAAAAAGGTGAGAATCACTACTGTATCTACCTGATGCATAATTTTCATCATTCTATAATGCATGGTCCTAACTGTATTTATGTTATATGTTTGTGGGTTTTTGGTACCTCTACTCTTTAACTGAATCATCCTGATGAGGCTGAGCTCAACTCACTCTTATCTCAACAAGTGGCTTTTAAAAGTCTTCTTTCAGGTTTCAGTTATCATAGTCCACTATGCTAACTTTTCAGTCACTGTACTATATACCTTTATGCAAACATAAAGTGTCTCAGTAAGACACTAGTCCACCAAATGCTGCTAGAACAGCTTCAGTGCACCTTGACATTGATTCTTCAACAAGCTGTAACTGTACTGGAGGGATGGAAAGTCATTCTTCCAAAAGACATTTCTTAATTTGGTGTTTGATGATGGTGATGAAACGCTCTGACTAACACATCAGTCCAGAAGAAGTGCCCAACTGGGCTGAGATCTGGTGACTCTGGTGGCCACAGCATTTGATTCACATCATTTACCTCATCATTTACATACCCCTCCTGTCCAATGGTTGTAATTCTGGAGGAGGCCACTCCCATCAGGATAGAAATGTTTCATCACAGGATGAAGGTGGTCACCCAGAAAAACTTTGTATTGATCTGCAGTGACTTGTCAACAATCTGTATGTCTTGTTTGACTGCAGAAATGACCATAGATTAGAGTAATGCCTTTAGCTCGTACCTGTTATTTCCTGTACACTGAGCCTTCTACCAGCAGTAATGCTTTGTTCAAATTCAGAGTGAGTTCAGATCAGCCCTGAGTCTAATGCATGGTTTTACAATCAAATTCTGTTTGTTTGTTTTATTCTGATGGGTTCTCTTGCATGTTATCTATTATTTCACATTCTGGTATCATGTAATCAATAACTTCTTAACCGATTGTTTTCTTTAATTTACTCACTGTCATTGTTTCATATTCTTTCCATCTCTCCTTCCTACCTCTTTCCATTCTCCCCCCTCAGCTCCTCCTGCCCCGAAACGCTTCCATTTTCTCCGCAGTAAAAGTCAAGACAAGCTCCTCTCCTCCTCCTCCTCTTCCTCCTCTTCCTCATCCTCCTCCCGTCCCTCCCTCTCTCTCACCAGACGACTACGATTTTGGTCTTCCACTGACATCACAGCCGACGTCACCACTATCTCAGCCAGTGGAGTTTTCTAGTCTCCTCCTCCTCATCATCATTTCTAACCATACCCATCATCACTGTCAACTCCATCAACACTCATCATTGTCACTTTCAGTATTTCACACAAAAATGCACACATTGATCATGCATCCTCTTCATAAACACTATAAACATTACACACTCCTCTGTACAGATACACATGCAAAACACAAACAGGGGCATGTTGCCGGCCAGTATTACTAGTAAGTAGTGTGTGTAGACCTGGTGTATGTATGTGTGTAAGAGTTTGTGTACATGCTCCCACTTCTAAGCACGCCACGCTTGCCCTCTTATTCCTGTATGCCAGTGAAGGGTTGTTTGTTTTTGATTCTGTGTATGAATTATATTATGTTTGTGTGTGTGCGAACGTATGTGTGCCCTGCCACCTTAATGTTTTTAGTCTGATGAGCCTCTATTGGTGAGAACTGATGGCTTCATAAAGCAGATCTCATTGCAGTCTGTTCGGAGCTGTGAGTTGCTTTAAGATAGATCTGTTTGCTTCACAAAGCTTTGCTGCAGAATTTTGTCTGTATTCATATCACCATAGCAACCATACTACTTGTCTCACCCACCACCGCTGTCTTAAACCAGTCTGGCCGCTGCAGTTGCTGCTCACCTTTCCTTATGGTTGCTAATGTTAGCACATGTGGGTAAAATTTAGTGCAGTTGTTAGGGTATGTTTTAGCTTGTCACAAATAAACCTTAACATTTATTTAATGGTTTAAAGACAAAAGTAGTCCACAAGGTAAATCGATAGATAGACGTGTAGACATATGAAACACATGGTTCAGTTTGAATCATTTTGATACAAACCATCTGATGCTGATGTCTTTTAAAAATAGACTCTGGTATTTTCACTTAAGTAAAATTAATTTGAAGCTTGAGTTGGATAAATCAAGACAATGTCTTCCAACGGTAGTCCTTACAGTGTTTCTCCTCTTTGTGAAATGCTGCACAGGAAAACACAAAAAAGTTCATTTCGTACTGAAATGACTGTGACCTTGGAGGGTCCAAGTATATGATGGGTCCAAGGCAGATTTCTGTAAGCTCATATTGACTTCAGCTGAACTTGAGAATCCATTTTTGCGTGCATGAGGACTCTATTTATCCTTTTTGACTTATATTGGAGCAGTGCTAGACAGGATCTGTTCAAGGTCTCATTTTAACACCGAGATCGATTAATATGGATTCATTGTGTCCTCATTTTTCTTTTTCCTTTCAGTTAGACTATTTTTTCCGGTTAAAGTCTAATTGCGTCAGTGAAGCTGTGTTTTTATGGGTTGTATTCATGTTCGCACCTTTGTGGGTTTGGTATTAAGATGAGTCACTGTGACATGAAGTGAGAAATGTGAAGGAAGCTGCGTCCTTTAAAGATGTCATTGGTCCCCTGTTATTTCATTTACTGATTATAAAATATAATACCTGAGCACATTCTAGTCATAAAATGTGTTAACGGTAATAATGCAGACAGATGCATAAGCTGAGTAATGATAGATATCACAGGAGTGTGTGAATTGCAGCGAGCCTGAGCCACTGAGTGGATTCTGATGTTCTGCTTTGCTCTGTTGCTGCACTGTCAACTAATCTCACAAACACAATCACACCCCATCACAGTTTTTTTTGGTTCTGCACTCTTGCGACACTGTGCTTCCTGTGATTATTTGTCTCATGGTCACACTGTGGATGCAGATGACCTTCTCACAACAGTCTGGTTGGTCCACAGGATCGACAGACAGGGGCCGGGGCGTTTATCGCAGTACCCCAGGGGGCAGTAATGAAAATGTCAATGGAGAAGATGTACATGGACAAGGTAATTTATCTGTCAATGATTAATAACAAATTGTTAACGGAAGATGACATATTTATTTGCCACATGACAGCCTGTGAAGTGTTTACTTTGTGTAACGCCTGCTTGGATTGTGAAATCAGCAATTGGGAACCATCACAGTACATATTTTGCTTTTTGAAGGAAGGGGGAGAGAATTAAGTAATGTCTGCTCTGTAAGAGGAAGTGGTGAAGAAAGCTAACTGGGCTTGAATTTGACAAATACTGTAGTTCTTTCAAATTTGATGCATTTCAAAGAGAATACAGGTTATCACAGCTGACAAAGGGCTACAGACTATTAAAGGCATCATCTGCTTTCTATATAATTTGAAATGATTGCTCTGTATGCTATTTAACCCCAGTTCAGACCTATAAGAGCCATCTGAGCTCCACTCCAAGCCATCAGTCATCCTCACTGGGCAGCTCCAGCTCCAGACTGGGACAAGGCCCCAGCCGCAGGCCCAGAGGTAGGGTTAGATGATGAATAAGAGATTATTTAGAAGTGAGCAAAAACCAGAATGTACTTATGACAATGTGAAAAAAACTTTCAGGTCTTTTTGATGAAGACTCTCGCCACAATATCTCTGACTCAGTGTTTGGTCCCCATGGCAACACGGGGGGACGCCCAGGGTCGGCAGACTATAGCCACAATACGTCCAGCTCCAACTCACCTGTCAACTGCAGAGGTACCGACATGTTTTAACAGTTACAGCTGCATTTAACTGGATATTTCTTTGATTGAATATAGATTTTGCTATTTACAAATACTAGACGTCACTCTACAGTGACTCAGGCTACAGTCTTTATATGTAGTGTTCTTTCCTAATACCCTGCTGTAATCAGGTGGTGCACAGTTTCAATCACTGATGTAAAACACTAACATTTGCATCTGTCTTAGACACATCTGATCGTCAGGCTCGCTCAGCCAGCCTCTCTAGTGATGATGTCATGGGTCTCAGCCAGTCACAGCAGAGCCTGTCGCGTAGTTCCACCCTTCCATATGACCATACACCCCAGAGGGCCCAACCACAGCGCGGAGGCGGAGTGAGAAGTAAAACGCGCCCATCGTCTCCTGGAAGTGAGATGGTGACACTGGAACAGTTTTTGCAAGAGAGCAACCTGCAGTCTCCTCCTGTGGTAAGAAAAATATCATTAATAAGTTGCTTTCAAAGCAGTTGAATCTGTACACGTAACACTTGTTGTTTGCTAATGTTGGAATAAATATTGACAAACAACCACAAGGAAAATTGTGCAGATAAAAAACATAAATAAAAGTAAATAAAAGTATATGCTTATTATGTAAACCTCTTTTTTCACAATGTCCATTTATATGCACCTTCTCTGCTGCTCAGAGAACTGCCTCAGAGCATTTAATGTTCACTCAACAAACACTAGTGAAAGAGGACACGCTGTTAGTGCAGGGTTCCCATGGTTTTAGAGAGATATATTCTGGACAGGCCACTGGAAGAATGCAAGACAATATCAAGGGAAGTTGAAGGAAACATTTTAAAAAGCATAGATGAGTCATCTTAAAAGAAAACAACTGAATGTTATTTTTAACATGAATCACAAATTCCTGTTGGATGGTGCTGTTAAACCCAGCTGGAGTCAATTTTGGACTGGTTACCCACCAAGGCAAATACTGATAACAAACCAGAAGTAAATCATGAAGTCATTCTGAATCAGCTTTAAAGACCTGGACATTTACCTTGGCTTCAGGCTGGAAACGGTAACAACATTCTTTGAGTAATGTACGCATAAAAAATGTAACTAAAGTGTCTTGTATGCTGTCACACATCACTAATCAAATTCACAAAGATAATGGGTTGATGGCTTTAAGGCTCAGATGGTGGTGCCAGCTGCTGTTGATCATTCAGCTTTGAAAGCGTCCCTGGCTGAACATTTAGACTAAATGGGTCTCTGTTGATTAGATACAAGGAAGCGAATTTAAAAAATAGTATGATGATTCCAAGGTTTTGATTTTACCTTTTATTGTAGCCTCGAACCACTGAAACCTGCTGATGTTTGAAGGAGTGCGGCAGCAGGGCATTTATTAAAGCTGCACACACAATAGAACCCTGAGAATAGAACTGAAATTAGTCCTGTTTTTGTTGTTGAATGCTCTGCCTTGCAGGTTCAGAGAGGTTGCAGCAACAATAAAGGTGACAAACTATAGTAAGCTGCAAATTAAAGTGGCATCATGATGCAAAAACAGTGACGCCGTAGCTCCATTATCTTCCTGAATACAGGAATAAACACAGCAACAAATCTTGCACTTTTTCTTGAAGCTCTGCCTTTCTTTCATTGAGAAATTCACTATTAAACATCTGCAGGGGGGCCGCCCTGATAGCCTAATGGTTATGTCGCATGACCCAAGTGCAGAGGCATAGCGGCAGTCCCGGGTTCGACTCCGACCTCGGGCGTTTACCGCATGTCCTTCCCTACTCTCTCCCATTTCTGATTCTATCTACTGTCCTATCTAATAAAGGCCAAAAATAAAATCTTTTAAAAAAACAAAACAAAAAAAAAACAACTGCAGGTTGCACTGCGGAGACTTGTCAAGGACAGATTGTTTGACTGCTTTCATATGAATAATGAAAGGCAAAGTACACATGTCGTGTACATTCGCAGCTTGAATCTGTGTGGGAAAAAGCTAAACTTTTCAGTTGGGAATTAGGAGCTATGTGTTAATTTCACAAAGATTGTATGATCAGTAGCCATCGTTTCGGTTTTTCAAGTTAAGTCTTTGTTCATGAATATAAATATATATTTCAATTCCCTTGTTGTTGTTGAACTCACAGCTACAGAAACATAGAAGTAGAAGTTCGGAGCGCTGAAAGAATACTGAATCTGCCTCATTAATAAGGGAGTTTAAGCTCAGATGTTATGATATTTTGCAGCTTGTCAATAGGCTGTCATCCCCTGAATGTTGGACTGCCTAAGAATTATAAAGTCTCTGAACCTGCTGATTTATTTCTTTCATATAGCACCTTACAAGAAAAAGACAAAGACACATTTTTGATTGATGTGATGATAGCAGCCTACGCACCACCAGACATCTGGCTCATGAGGGGACGGTTTCTGACTGAGCAGCAGACACTAATTTGCAAGTCATTTCCCAGTCATATGAGAGCCCTTCTTATCGCCTCTGATCTAACTGTTCTGAGGCCAAGTCTCACCTATAAATCAGCTGTTTTATTCCAGCTTGCCATCGGCATATGTAGTGAATGATCCAGACTTGTGAAATCAGCATGAGAATATTACTTTCTGTCAGTCTGTTAAACAACCTTACATCCACCCACAATAATTCTTCTTGATGATCCTGCAGAGTGGGAGATGCCTTTATAAGTGTACAACACACATTCCTGTGAAAACCAAGTATTAAATACAGAATGATTCAGATAAGAATACCATATTTAAATCAGTATAATTATTACATGTGATTCCCACCCTTACTTCAAAGATTTTTAACTGCAGCTACCCAGTATTAGACATCCTACTCTACACTATACATCTTCCAGCAGTATCTGGTTTGCCAGAATCAACAGTTGTCTACATTCTACGAAGGCAGAAGTACACAGGAAACTTATGCAATGGCATGGCAAATGGTATGTAGGAACAATTAGCTTGTGATGTGTGAGAAATCGTTTGCATGGAGAAGAAAAAACTCTTTGTGACTGCGTAGCAATACGATGATGCTCTCCAGGAAGTAGACGTACAGGTTTCTTTGTAAATGATCAAGAGACAAATTCATTATGTGAACCTCAGGAGATTCACCAGCAGATGCACAACAAAACCTGAATAGGCTGTATTTTACACAAACATAAAAAACTGAAAAATAATACTTCAAACTGATTAAACAAAGGAAATCCACTATCAGAAGGCTGGTGAGTACCAAAAGTGCTATAGTTACCAGGCATCCTGCAAGTAGTAGAGACCGTAAACACTAACAACATGTGGAATGGAATGGTTATTTAGTGGTTCAGGAACTCAAAGTGAGCGAATGTCAGTTGTAAGCCATATATTAGCATATCATCGATAAGTTCATAACCTGAAGTGTTACTGTTTGCGACAGCTGCATCTGCTGTCGTCAGGTTCCATACACAATGTTCACTAAGGCTCTTGTTACGTTGTTTAGAGTGACACAGGAATAACTCCATAATGTGAGCCGGATGCTAATGTTCTTGATCCATGTGTGTGTTAGCACAGCGGCTTTTAAATGTGCTTATTATGAAATGCATTCAGTAGTTTTGGATTTTTTTGTGGTTTTGAATTAGTTATCTAGAATGATGGAAATTCAGTGGTATCAATACTGACTACCAGATTTATAGACCCAAAGCATACCAACTGGCATTTACTGATAATTTCACTGTTGGCAACAGGATTAACATTCTGTGTGCTATTACTCTACGGCCAAATGTGTCAGAAATCATTGGACCCACCACTCAATTGGACAGCAATCCTAAACATACTGCTACTATTGTGTTTGACTTTGTGTTTACTGGAACCTTAAAATTGGGGACTATGCACTAGTTTCCAAATCACACCACACCTCAGCTGCTGAATCTATGGACTCAATTTCCTCTCACTAATTTTCATTACATGCTGCATCTCTCTGAGGCAGCATATATTGGTGTACTTGATGTAAAATAAATGTAGTATCCATTATTTTCTTACAAATTCAATGTACTGAAGCACAGAGCCCAATGACTAATGTGTAACTGTTCAAACCCATGACTTGCTTATGGTCTGGCCTGTATATCAGTAGATCAGTAATAATAGCACACATTGAAATGTCATTAAGAATTTGTGCATACCATTAATATAATAGTGGTCATTAGTGTTTTTGAAGTATCTGTATGACTGATATTTAGCACTAGCTAAACTCTAAAAATGTCAACTTTTTCTTTTCAGATTTTACTGTTCATTTTTAAATTCTCTTTGTACAGGTGTCTACAGGAAGCAGGGAAGACTTGATGACTGACTATTTCACTAGAAGTCCCGCCCCCTCAGCTCCCACTAGTAGAGATCAGGTCACACCCACCAGCTACGTCACACCCACTGTACAGTCGTCCAGCCAGAGGCCAGGACAAAGTGTGAAGCCTTCACCCCGGCAGCCTGTTGGCCAATCCCCAGCCTCAGGCCAGCAGGTCAACCAGAGAACCAACCAATCACTGAGCAGAGCTTTTAGCCTGGCCTCAGCTGACCTGCTGCGCTCTAATGGACCAGACAGTTTCCGTGGAAATGAGGGGTCTACTGGACAAACAGATGTGGTGGTCCGGCGGCAAGGTGGAGGAACTAATGGAAGAGAGCGGCCACTGTCTGCTCGCTTTGCTGCTCCGGCCGGTCAGCATGGAGACAGCAGCTTCCTAAACCCAACCATCCACCACTCAACCTCCCTCAACCTGCAGACGGAGAGATACGCAGAGAGAGAGAGAGACAGAGGGAGGACTCCCATCTCTCGGAATGGCCCCTCCGCATCCTCCACCCATCACCGTGGAGAGGTCGCCATGGTGACCCCTGTCAGGGCTGTGCCTGCCACGCGGCCCGATGAAGCCTCTGAGCACGGGGAGGTCCTAAGGGAGGGTCGGTCAGGTGAGACCTCCCACACAAAGAAAGACAGTGAGAGAGCGAGGTGTGGCTCTGTCGAACGCCCTAAAAGTACACCAGCATCTCCTGATCCCAACAACGACCCCCAGACTGTGTGGTATGAGTATGGCTGTGTCTAAACACTGGAATTAATGGACGTCTATGAGTGAGGCCGTGTCTGAAGACAGGGACCAGATACTCCGCCAGAGCTGCATACTGGTGCTTTAAACCTGGATCCAAACCCTGAGACATAAGTGATCAGTCTTCATCTAAGCTCTCTGTATTGTAGATTAAAGTTGGAACTCTTGAAAACTACGATAAATTTTGTTCCAGTACAGCATCGGCCACTGGAAATCAGTCTAAATCCTGGAAAGCAAAGCCACGTGTAAAAACCTCTCTGCATAAAAGAATTACGTTTGTTTTTTCTGAAACATACTTTTGTGGATGAACTACCAGCCTTGATTCCATTCTACCACCTGCCAATGCAGCTGATTAAAACAGTCAATCCATTAGGAAGCTTTATGAGCTAGCTGCTGGGATTTCAGCTGCACACAGTCAATCACGTCACACCTCAACTGCTTAATCTATGGACTCAATTTCCTCTTACCAGTTTTAATCACATGCTGAATCTCTCTGAGGTGGATGCAATATGGCTTTGACCTCAATCACTGACGGTCTTTTCCAGATTTAAACTTGAACAACACAACACTAATGGTGGTGTCTGAGGATGCTGGGATTTAAGTGTCTGTTATCACCATGTTTACTGTGACCCTGCAGGATTTTCTCTGAGACAAAGGAGCCACCAAAGGAGCTTTAAAAAAAGAGTATTAGTATTGATTGTTAAATGAAATGTGGGTGTTTTTACTAGACAGTGATCCAGGTGTTACATTTTTAAGAGTGCTTTTTTTTAACACAAGCAGAAATGGAGATGGAAGCTGCAATATCTTTGAGAATCTGTAACACTTAAAGCCTGCAGGGACAAGGAACAGAGGACAAGTGCTAAGTGCATAGATGAGGACCAGAACACTAAGGGTGAGCTTGTCTATGAGCTGGAACTCTGTGACTGCTGACTGACACACTGGCCCCGCAAATGTTGGATTCCACCAAATCTGCAGGACTTCACTCCAGGAATTAGCCCTGAACCATTTGACTGAACTGAAGAAAAGATGACCAGAGGCACCAGAGCAACTGAATGTACCAGATTTTGTCTTCCTCCTTTCTGCTCTCCTCTACTATCTAGAGCAAACACTGGAAAAGACCAGAAAGGAGCTGAGGAAATGCAGCAGTTCATGCAGAGATGAGTCACGTGAATGAGAAAGGGGTAAAGAGGTAGAGAGAGAATAAATAGAGGAGCACTAGAATAGAGAGAGTGGTGACAGAGGGAGAGACGGATAGATATAGAGACACATGGAGAGGCCAGAGGATGGAGAGATAAACAGGACAGACATGGAGGGGCTCCTCCCAGTTAAATTACAGTCTTTCTCCCTCCATCTTTAGATTCTGTCCCAGCATGCAATACTCTGACACTTTACTGGAAATGTTGCTCTACGCAAGCCAACACTAGCCTCACAAACACACACACACACACACACATATGCATAATGATATATACAGACACACAGGCATTGTCCTTGAGGGGGTTGGTTGTGGCCTCGCTAACCATTGAGCTGGACTTAATTCACACACACATGCACACACTCACCACAGGGTGAACCACTGTGTTTTGGTAGGGAGTACTGCTGCACGCTAAGTTAGCCAGACACTTGGAAGCACTGCACAACAGAGAGAAAGAGAGAGAGAGTGTGAGAGAGAGCCACAGTCCCACTGTGCTGTGGATATGAATGAAGGGACTTTGGCGAATGAGAGTTTGGAGTTTTGTGATGACTGAACACACAAGTTTGACCATTATGTAATAGAAAAAAATCATTCAAGTGTCTCAAAGGAATATCTTGACTTTGGTGCACATTAGACTTTAGCAAATGTTATGCTATGTTGGTTAGCATAACTACTTAATATTGTATGATACAGAGCAGGAGTGAGCAACATGGATAAAATCTTTCATAGGTAAAAAAAATTGGATCGAGTTGAAACATTCAGTTGTGAATCCCTTCTTCAGTCCCAGAAAATACGTCAGCAATGATTGTGATAATTATTCAACCATCCCAGTCATTTTTCAAGCAGGTATTCCAAGTAATCTTAATGGTGTTAATGGTTTTATTGTTGTAGACTGAATATCTTTGGGTTTAGGACTGCAGGTCAGACAAAAAAAGATATCTGAAGGCCTCATGTTTGACTCTCAGGAATAGAAAGTGAAATTTTTAATGTTCTGACGGTTTAAAGTATAAACAAACAATAAATAAGTAATCATGAAAATAATTAGCAGATGAACGTAAAAGTTTCCTATTTTCTAACAAAACCAATGACATGAACACTATGAACAAACACATTTGGAACTGTAGTGAGATGTGTAAACAACAGCCTGCTTTCAGTGTCAGACTTGTCACAGGAGTCCCCTTTTGCTTTGATAGTAGCTTTGCACACTCTTCATTCACTCAGCCAGCTTCATGAGTTCAGCACCTTTAGCTTTTACAACAGCCCTAAAGGAACTCCTGCTTATACTGAGCACCTGCTGGCTGCACTCTGTGGTCCAGTCCATCCCAGACCATGTCAGCTGGGGTTAGGTTGGCTGACTGTCAACCAAAAATCTCAAATTTGGACTCCTTAGGCAGATTTTCTCTGATTAACTATCTGTTCCTTGTGTTTCTTAGTCACAGCATCATCTTCTTGGTCTCCTCCAGCAGTAGGCCTGATTCATTTAGTCCTCCCCTAACAGCTGATTTTCAGATGTGTCCACTGTTTGAACTCTGGAGACATCGTGGTGGGTTCTGTTCGGTGATGCTGATAGCTGTTGATTTTGAGGCTGCTAACCTCTCTTCTGCAGCAGACAGAACTCTTGGTCTTCCTTTTCTGTGAGCGTCCTCATGAAATCCTGTTTCACCATAGTTTTGATGGATCTTTTTTTCTGGACTGACTGACTAAAAAGTCTTAAAGTAACGATGGACTATTGCTTCTTGTTACTTCGCTGAGCAGTTCAAGCCATGTCATAGATTACTGCAGGATTTAAAGAGGACCATGTGCTGTATACCAACACTACCTTGACACAGTAGAAGGCAACAAGTTCCACCAGTTAACCTTTGGCAAGACTCACCTGTTGACTGGATACAAGTCCAGGTATTATTAGTGTGCAAAGCTGTCATCAAGACAAACAGTGGTAACTGTGAAGAAGATGAGTAGCTGTGTCCTAACTTTTGACTGTTACTGTATATTCTGATATGTAGTAAATTTTCTGTCCAGGTCAGATGGTTGATCCAGAAATAATACCGCTATTTTATTATGACCATGACCAGCAGTGCTTCCCATTGATATAACCAGAGATCTTAAAGGGATGGATGTAAACAATATGACAGCTGACAGATGATTACACAGCATATATACTGCTGGCACACTGGCCAAAGCTGAAGTATACATTCACTTAATTATTTCTAGCTTTGTGGTTAAGATTTTTTTTAAACTGTTTCCACTGCACTTCTGACATTTAACTATAGTCTCTAAAAACACACCATCTCCACCTCCACCTAACTCCTGCACAAGGTGCCAGACTTCACCACTCAGTACCAGAGAACAAGTGCTCAGTCTTCCATTCTGTCACATCTGGCTGGAACAGTCGTGTCATCAAAGACCTTTGCATTAAGCTGTTTTTTCTTAATTTTCTCTTTCTGTCTGATAGTCAGAGGTTTTGGGAGCATTCATGCACAGAGTCAGGAGTGTTCTGGACACACAGGAATGGTTTTGGTCACCACTTGTGGACGACTGAATCAGCAAATGCTTTGTGCGTTTTTTTAGTCCATCTGAATAGAAGGAAAAATGAAGAGGTGGGAGAAATGATATTTAGTCTGTACTGCTGTTAGTAAATTCTAACCTGTCCTTTAAATCTGCATTAGAAACATTCCAAAAGCACTACAACAGTGATGATGAGGATGGTGACGGTGGAAGGAGGAAGATATAACACTGGAGTTGTGAAAATGAGCATCAGACTGGGACACATTTAGAACAAAAATCACGTGTCAATATGCAACAAGCTAAATTATTTTCCTGTAACTTTTGTACAGTATGTTAGAGTTTATGAACTGGTCAAATATTAGAAGACCTGGGATACTTTTTGTAAAGTCTTCTTGAATTTTACATTAAAAATGTTTGTTGATACCAAAAAAAGATCAAAATCAGATGATTTCCTGTAAACTGGTAAAACCTGTGATTCCACTGTACAACTTTTAATGTTTGTAGATTTTCTAAAGAAGGCTTTATAAATCCAAGTGGTGGACAATATGAGCAGATAAAATGACATGATGTGACACACTGCTGTCACTTGTTATTATTGGCTTTGTGTATTGCCTTTGTGCCTCAGTGCACTCAATGCATCACAGCGTCATTACTTCCCAAAGCCTTTTAGGTCACGTGTGTGTGTTTGTCAGTCTCAGTTTTCTGATGTCAAAATGGGGAAAAAATGGATTCCTGGAAGCAATTTTATATTGAAATGACACCATCACTGTCTTGCATTACCATGCTAGTGTGTGTGTGTGTGTGTTTGCCTCCTGTCTGTTGTTTTTCCTCTTGTGTGTCTGTCTGCCTCTTGTGTTCACTACCTGTGTGTCAATCTGTCCACTTTCCTTCGTGTGCCTGAAACCTGATGTCCTCCTTCAACCAAACCTCTGTGATCTCTGTCTCAGTGTTTCCTCGTCTCGACACCGTTGTGCAACTTTTACTGAGTAAAAAAAACTAAACACGAGGGACACCAGATAGCTGCGGCGGCGTCGTGCAGCATTAAGGGGGGGAGAAGTGAAAGAAGAAGGTGAGGTGGAGCTGACGTCACTGACGTTTCCTGCTGTAACTGGAATTACTGCTACTGTAGTTCACTTTATGAATATGTCTGACTGCTATGCTGTGATGTGACTACTGTTGAAGACTTACTGTTGAAAGGCTTCTAGTTGGAGTCAGCTGAGACTGATGCTATAACACACAAAAGCTTTTTGGTAATAAAGATTTCTAAAGTTGATCTGGTGGTCGGTTGCTGTTTTCATTAAGCATGAAGGGTCTCTCCAAAGACTCCAGTAGTACAGTTTATTTCACCTGAACCATACTGACATGTCACAGTAAGCAAAGCAGAGGCACTAATAATACAATAACTGCTGGCTTCCATTCAGCCTCGCCGTCTCCAGCCTCCTGGACTTTTGCATGCTGTCTAACTGTCACACTGTCGTGACTTACTGAGACACCTGAATAGAAGGCAGCCGCTATTATTGCTAATCTAACCCTGCTTGGCCTCCTATGACAGGTCAAAACGCCTGCTGGTACTGGGACATCAGAAATCCTCCAGAGTGAGTCTGTTAGTAGATGTTAGAGTTGTATTCGATGCTTGATTAGCAGCCTTTGTATTTACATCTGACTTCAGATTTTCTCATTTAATGTGTTTATATGTATAGTTTTTTTTGTTTTTTTTTAAACATGGTTTATTAAAGATCAAACAGTGAGTTCATTAATCATTTAAATGTTTGGGGATAGTTTTGATAATCAGGTCGTTTTTCTAACTAAATGTAGCAAAAATATCAGAGAGTTTGCAAACTTGACTAGTGTGTGTGTGTAGACAGTATTTTTGTAGTAAGGTGAAACCATGACCAAAACCTTAACTGATTTAAAATTAGAATTCAACACAAGGAGTTTGCCTTTTTTTAAATCACCTTTCCTACCAACAGAGGAACCAAACTGAACAAATGCTCACAACCAGTGCTTTCAGGAAAGCACCTGCTTTGTCATTTGTATATTTGTTATGGAAAATTAGGTAATTTATGAGTTTCATTCCTCATCCAGCTGTCACTCTCGCTCTTTTTTAATTTGCTGGCACCATGAGCGTCCCTTCCTTCCAAAAGGTCAGTGTTAACGTAGAGATATGCAACCTCTCCCCCGCAGAGGAGAGGAAGTTGCAGAGTGTGACTTTAAATGCATGAGTGCACACAGAGCAGGGGAACTGTCTGTGTGTGTGGCTGAGGTGAGAAATGAATGTAACTGACAGGAGGAAAGGCTCGTCCAATGCAGCGAAAGGGAAGATGTTGTAATAGGAAACTGGTGTGTAAAAATCTGAATCACTGGAGCTCCCTCACACTACTCACATTAGCAGTCACACTCAGCTCTGAACTGGCCCAGAACGTTTTAACAGAAAAGGTATTCTGAGTCAGTGTTGACTGAAATAAATCTATATGGATCTATATGGATGCAACAAGCTACTTTAGGTGGTTATACTGTGATGTGTTTACTGTCACTGATATAGAAACATGGTGGACAAAACACTGAAAACATCTCTGACTATATACTAACATTTACCAGCAGTGTACAATGACCGTAAAGTTAATTCAGTGAAAAGTAAATAAATAGTAAAATAGTAAATAGTAAAGTAAATAGTTTAAGTAAAACTGAACATTAAAACATCCTTGAGGAGGATTTATGATATGTTAGGTGCTATGGGATGACATATGTTGTGAATTCAATTCAATTCAATTTTATATATATAGCATATTTACAACATGAGTCGTCACATAGCACAAAACATTGTAACAAGAACAGGAAACAGAAAAACAGGAAACAGAAAACCCAACAATCCAAAGTTGCTTTTGGATTCCCTATGAGCAAGCAGACAGCGACGGTGGGAAGGAACCAGAAACCCCCCATGGTAGAGAAGGGGGAAAAAAACCTTTGACAGAACCAGGCTCAGGGAGGGAGGACATCTGCCTTGACTGGTTGGGTTGGGAGTGAGGAAGAGGAGGGAGGGAGGGCTAGCAGGGGAGGTTGAGGTGGGGATGGGAGGACAGCAGGTGGTGAGGCCAGCGGCTCCAGACCAGGGACGTTGAGCTCCAGATCCAGAGACATCCATGGAGAGAACAAGCAGGACACAGAACCTCGGGGGGGAAACAGGTTAGTGATATGTAATGGTGATATATGACAGTACAGAGAGAAGAAGAGAGGAGAAGAGAGGAGAGGAGCCCAGTGCATCATGGGATCCTCCAGCAGTCTAAACCTACGGCAGCTTAACTAAGGGACAGCTCAGGTGATCCTGAGCAGCCCTAGCTATAAGATTGGCAACATATGTTCCGCTATATAAATAAAATTGAATTGAATTGAACAATATTGGGGTTCTGTTCCGGTCCCCAGTTTGCATCCTGCTTAGGACGTCTGGGGTCTTTCTGTGTGGAGTTTGCATGTTCTCCCTGTGTACTCGGACTTCCTCCCACAGTCCAAAAACATGCTGATGTTGATGCTGATGTTGAATTGATTATTCTAAATTGTCTGTAGGTGTGAATGAGAGTGTGCTTAGTTGTCTGTCTCTATATGTAGACCTGCAATAGATTGGTGACCTGTCCAGGGTGTCCCCTGCCTTCACCCGAGTTGACTGGGATAGACTCCAGCCTCCCTACAGAGGATCAAGCGGTGTGTAGATAATGGATGTTTGATATTGTAGTATGCATATATGAATATGATACATATGTGTGTATATATATATATATATATATATACCCACTCTTTCTATACTGGCCTCAAGGCTCTAGGTGATTGAGAGCACACACACACAAACATGATGCTTTCCAACTGTCCAACTGTACTACTTGACTAATGATGCAAACATAACACAACACTAAGACGGGCACAGGGTTAAAGTAACTGTGATCACACTGGGGTCTTTATCTGAGATCTCTGTGAGAGGTTTATTATTTTTGGCCATTACAGGTACGGTGAAAAGACGTTGGTGACTGGAACTGAAATGTTTTTCAGCAACAACTCAAGTGAAAAAAGCTGCTACATACCCACGACGTCAAAACACTATGACAACTGATAACTGACTGCTGCTGTTGTGGGAACAGGGATCTTACCACTTACTTTATTTGGTATTCAGTGATTGTTATTTTTATTGCAATTGTCGATTTTTGTTACATTGATTATTTTTCTTGATGGACATGAAACCAAGCACAAAGAGAGGTGTGCATGAGAGAAAGTCAGTATCTTAAAGAGAGTAAATATTTATCATATCAAGTAAAGTAGCACGCTGAATTTTGGAATCAACCAGCCACAGGGACAATTAGACAAAAAAAAATTAAAATTCAAAGCACGACTGAGACTTTCTAATGCTTAAGAACATAATACAAGGCTAACTCAAAGGATAAGCATCGCCGTGCCTGAGCTCAGTCATCTGAGGGTTCAGGATGCTGCTGTCAGTGTGGACACTATTAGAATCACATCCTTCAACAGAAACACCTGCAGCTGAACTCTATTGTCAAGTGTTTCAGGCTTTAAGTCCTTCACTGAACTGTCCTCATGATGCCTGCTTTCATGTGTTCGACATGAAGCATAAGTATTAGTTTGTACAAACATCCAAACTACTGTTTCACTGTTTCACAGATGCTGTGATACAAGTTTAAAGTAGCGTTTTAACGTCAAACTTTGATGGCAGGTGCATTATTATTCCTAATTGTCACTACACTGTAAACTCTGGTTTATCAGCTGGCTCTGAGATCTAATGCTGGTCTTGTACCGTGTAAGATGAAGTCTCTCCACTGTCACTGTTACTGTGCATAAAACCTGTCGGTAATAGATCAATAAATATGATGTTATAAATAGTAAAATTAGTGTCCAGTTCACAACATTTCCTTTTAAAAAGACTAAAAAGAGAACACAGTCCTTCCTATGTCTCAGGACAGTCAGTGTGTCTCCAGTCTGACCAGGTCCACTGGTGGAACCACTGGTGGTCCAGGTGATGTGTCCACAGTGTCAACCAGTCCACTGTCCCACCAGGACGGCTCTGGATGCAACACCAGGCTCATCTCCTCTAGAACTGTGAGGCTTAACGGCCACGCTTTGTAAGGAAACCATATATTTTGCACATGACGCTCTGGCTCTCAGCCTGATTCATATTTGGTATTTGCGGTGTGTGTGTGTGTGTGTGTGTAGGCAGAGAGTGCGTCAGGAAGAGAGAGAGAAAGAGAGAGAGCCAGAGAGACTGAGGGAGTCAGAGGGAGCAGCGGTCAGTGTGATGCGGACCCGCGGAGCGCAAATACCCGGTAAGAAGTCTTTATTTCATTTACTGATGTGAGTAACTTGAGAGGATGGAGGAGGGTCGCTGCTGTGGTCTACATGAGCGACAGACACTGATTTATCTTTGCATTCGGAGCTGACACGTGTGGGGATCCTGTTGAATGTGTGTGTGTGTGTGTGTGTGTGTGTGTGGTCTCGGAGGGTCAGACTGGGTCTACAGGCTCTTCACTTCTCACAGATGAATAATTAATAATCTCGGTTGTTCTTTGGCTGCTGTTGAAGAAACGAGTCGGAAATCTTTTCTGTCTGGACTGAGTTTCCAGAGTGCCATGTGTGCATGTCAGAGGCAGGCTTCATTTCTGCTGCCTGGTGGACTGGAGATCTGCATGTGAACTCATAAACACCACATGTGGACCTGCTGGTTAAGGGTCCTGTACCTCATTGTCACCTGCCTTGGTCTGACCACATTAAACTAAACTTAGAAGTAGCAGAGGAGAAAATAAATTCTTTACTGCAATCCATATGAGTGGAGGACTATTCTAGGAGTGCTGTGAAGATGCTATTAGGACTAGATGATCAGAACTAACTGACATCACACACACATTTCTTAATCACTATACTGTGTGTTGAGTGTCCTGCTGTGATAATGAGGAGGACTGAGCTTCACACATGTGTCCTGGCTGCAGGCCAGAGACGACTGCTGCTGATCCACTCATGTTTGTCAGATTCTGTGAAGGCAAAGACGGCAACCAAGTGACTGATTAAATGAATGATGACTATGTCTTCAAGAGTCAACGCACCATCAGTGCAGAACGAGCTTATTGTCTTACTTAATATCAGCAGTTTGAGGTTACCGTGGAGCTACATGTCATCTGTAGAGCTCACATTATGGAATCGAGTCAAACTAAGCAAAGTTCTGTTTGATGAACGATGAATGATTTGGTGAAAAGATGAATCCAAACCTACTGATACGTCTGTCTCATTGCCTCTGAGGAGCCTTTAAAGCTGCACTAATGTGAGTGACAGTGTGTGTTTTATAAAAAGGGGTCTCTCATAGTGACAAATCCACAGATAATCATCAGCCCTCTCTGCACTTCTTCTCAGCTCTGTGGCGTGTTCCAGCATCTTGAGTCCAATTTAACCCACAACTGTGCTGTTATATAAAGTGATTGCATTTAATAATTAGACGGCGAGATGGAGATGTGGTTTAGATGATGTGTTTACAGAGTTGCTTCGTGCCGTTAAGTGGCCAAGCAGGCAACTAATGCAGTCTTAATGTTGTTAATGTGATCTGTTCTACTCTCCCATAAGATCCACTTTCAGCTGCATCACGTGGTCTGCCTCCACAAATGGAGTCAGTTCAGATCCTTCAAAATCCAGCTGCTGAGGAAGACCACTGGATGTGGCTGAAACTCCCAGTGGAAACTATCAAGCATGCCTTGAGTTCAGATTTTTACTTGTCGTCATGTGTCTTTATTAGGAGGCCCAGAAGATGTTTTTATGACTGCATATTCCATCAGATGTGTTCGTATCCGGAAGCCTTGTTCAACAATTTGAAGTCATTTTCCAAATTGTCAGCATGAAATATTTGTATAACTGTGGAAACTTTTCTAGTTATATACTGTTATCAGACACTGACTTACCAGTGGTGCCTCCAAAAATGTTCACAGGAGTGGTCAGAAGGGGTGACTAAACATGTTGGGATGGCACGCCAAGACCAAAATCCATCACTGAGTTTGAGGAGTTTAGTTGCGCTGTTGTAGCATAGAGGCTAATTGAAAGCTATTTCAATTTGACAGCGAGGGAGTAGCATACTGATGTGCTTTGTTTCTTCTTTTACAGTTAATGTTACTAATTACATGATATGCATAGACTCATACAGGACGAGTAAACTTTGATAAAAGCTCAGGAGAAGAGATGCTGCCGAGTATTTGAGCAGAAAACAGTTTATTTATGAATGAGCACTGAAAATTCTGTCCATGTGTGATGATAATGTGTCTAAATACAGCCCTCAGTTGTACAATACAATGTGTTTTCCACTGGTTCTTTCCATATCTTGGTAGTTAATCTGATTAGAGAGGTCATGTTCTCAATATAGTTATGAGAATGCATTGATGCACACAGTCATGTCATTACTGCAAATATCCTGCTATGAGACAGTGAAGCTGAGAAACTTTTGCGAAAAAAAAAGCTGAAATGACAGGTAAAAAGATTTTGACTTTAGCCTCCTAGGACCCTGCGTCCACATGCATGGACATCGGATTTTGGCTTCCCTGCACCATTACCTTAACTCTGGAAGTCTGAAAAACTTTGAAGACTCCGCCAATTGTCCTAGCTAGTCCACGACTCTCCAGGAGCTGTGCGCTGAACCCGGCGGTGAACGCAGTGCATGGCCACAATCTGCTATTACTTATTACTATTCCTGTCACTACTACTAGGAATGACTATTTATTATTCAAAGACAAAGCTTATTTTTTTATATTTATTAGGTCCTACTAATCCCAAATAACTAAGATAAATCAAAAATGCAAGGCCCAGAAAAGGTCGGGTCCCAAGAGGTTAATAAATGAATCAGAGTTTTACAGTAAAATCATATCCTGCCAGCTGTGATGGAGCTCTGGATTCAAATGTGTAGCAAATGATGTTTGTGCAGCTGCTGAACTGTGTGTGACAGGCAGCTCACCGGTCTGAGGAAGCACACAGTGTGACTTGCCTTAAGATCCTGATCTGATTCTGTCTCCATGTTGGGGATAATTTATCATCACATTGAATTAATAAAGTTAAAGCTGTTGTTCCATATGCATGTATATGTGGAGATGCTCATATGGATCCTGTTCTGGCAGCTAAAAGCCTGAAAAACGCTGTGTTTTTAATTGAATGGGATGTTTTTGGACCTCGCTGGTGTTAACATGGAGTCTGATGTTCAGACTTGTCTTGTAGTCATAGTTCTTTCAGTATCTAATCAAATGAAATCAAATCAACCTTTATTGTCATTTAGCTGTACATACAAACGCAGTGCAGGCAAAATGAGAGGGTGTTTCTCCAGGAATCCAATAAAGAGTAAAAATAAACACACACATTTAAACACACACCACGCACACCTATATATACATACACACATATCCCTGAGATGTCTGCAGCTAAATTGGCAATAAAATGAAATGGACACTGGTATTGTCTCTGTTTAAGTGTCCAAGTAGTCCAAAGTAGCAGCTTGTGTTTTCAGTTTCAATCAGACAATGGAGCTGCATTCGCTGAAACTTGGACATTGCAGGTTCAGTGAATAAACTACCTGTCAGATCTGGTCGTGGTCAGTGAGATATGTTGGTTTGTGCCACTGTGACTGACTCAGGTTAAGTAAGCTGTATGACATGAATGGAGCAGCAGCATTGCCAAAGCGCCTCAGTGCAGCATAAAGCACCATCTACATTAACAATAAAAGCCCAGCACACAGAGAATGAGCATTAGACTCCACATACTAATGAAGAAAATCTACATAGCGAGGCACTAGAAAACAGGAGATAAAGGCAGTTAAGTTGTGAGCAGCAGGACACACAAACATGAACTGTAAGAGTAACAGATCCCTCCTCCTCTGGGGTTCCTGATCTCCACTAAGAGCAGAGCTCCGGCTGCAGTACACCTCACCTCTGTTCACACACATGACTGTTAATCACAGGATAATTACTTTTGACCTGTGCTTTTCCCGGATATCCCAGCCACCCTTTTTTAATCTCCTTACAGACGGCCCTTGGGTCTAGGCCCAGACATTGGGCACCAGTTGGACAGAGTGCAGTGTCCCTTTTGTGTACACTAACCTCATTCATCTATGAAAGGGCCATCTCAGCTCTCTGCAGGCACTGGCAGAAAGGGAGAAAAAGCCAATTCCTGTTTGCAATGCCAGTGGCTTTACATACACAATTCAGCTGAGGAGGTAGTGCTAAATGTGGACACCAAGTACTGCCAGGGGCACTTAAGGGAGTCAAGAGGCCTTGGTGGAGGTCCCAGGGTTTCTTAAGGGGTTTCTAGGTATTTCAGAAGATTCATGTCTGATAATTCTTTTAAATACGTGCGAGGCCACCTTGGACTTTCTAGAAGTACCCCGTGGAGACCCTGGAGACTTCTGCTAAGGATCTACTCTAAGGTGTTTCCCGAGTCCCTTTGAGAAAACCACTTCAGTATCCTTGAGATCTCTTCCAGATACTCTAGGGGGCATTGACTCTGGTCTCAGGGGTTCATGAGGGATACAGCAGAACCTCTGATGATGGAGCTACATCTTTAAAGGTTCTGGTAGTTATGGGTTCCTGCTACAGAGTCTCAGGAGGCCATGCGGTATCTCACCAGACTAAAAGCAGAAGATTTACTGTGACCCTGGTGGAGGTCTCTGGGGTCCTCAAAGGTGTTTGGGGTAACAAGAAAGACCCAAGAAGACAGTAAATTCCCCTGAGTCACCTGTGGACTTTCTCCAAGGCCACAAGGTGGTCCAGTGGAATCCAGATCTAGGGATTCTTTGGATTCACCTACTGCAAATTTCTCAAGGCTCCTCAGAAGGATGCCAGAGGACCCTTAAGACCTCCACTCAGGCAACTGGAACCACTTTGGGCCCCGGTGAAGGTCTCATGGTACCTGATGGGGGTTTCAGGCTGCCTAGAAGGAACACTGATGTCAAACTTCTTTGATGAGAGGAATTCATGCGTCCTTTAGGAGTTCAAAGTTTTACATACTAGGACATGAGAGCAGTAACTATGGTTCTGGAGGTATCTGGGATTTTTGTCATTCTTTATCTTCTCACTGTCTACCTATGTCTTTCTTAATTTATCTGATAACTTCATTGTTTAGAGCCTCTGGCTGAGATGCAGCCTACAATAATGCTTCTGCCTATAAATCTCTGAGAACACCTGCTAGTATTCTATGTGAGTGACTGGTGGAAGTAGATGTATGGGGCCCTTCAGGGAACCAGCAGTAGACCCAACCGTACTGCAGCTCTGTTATAGTTTAGTATTGTTTTGCTCATCTGTGACTCAGAACACCTGAGTATTAGGAAGTGAAGCTGGCTCCTGTAAAGCTCATGTCTTATTTATAATAAGCTGGGTAGGCTTCCATTCTCATTGAGAAACCAACACAGATAATAATGTGTGAAATATGATGATACAGAGACTTTTATTGCTGACATAAACAAAATATATTACCTTTATTCACATAGTGTATATCGGGGATATTGGGAAGCATATATATATATTGCATATAAATAATGTATTTAGCTTTCTATTCTCTACAGCTAACACAAAAAAGCCATATTGGCAATAAAGCGCTGCCTTATTGCTGTGATGTGGTCACAGCTTTTCACCTTGAGCAATGCAGGCAGTTATCTGAGAGGGTCCTGAACGCCTCGAGCTCAGTGTGTGTTCTGTAATGTGCTTGATTAATGGACAACTGATTTATGACTAATGTGCACTACTAGCTTAGAATACCACTTTAAGCTAAAATGACATGGGCCTCTCAACAGGACCTCCACTGCTATTTAAACTTGTGACCCTGTCTTGTAGAAGGGCTCTATATCAGAAACCAGATTCACCAGCGCCATTCTTTAATATTCCTGTGTAAACTGTTGTCATTCATGTGAAGGTCCCGCAGTGCCATCCTCTTCATTCATTCAGTCTGACATCGATTTTGTGTTGGCTGAGTTTTTGTTGGGAGTGACGCTGCTGTTCTGTCTTCTATTCATCTTGACTGATTGTTGATGTGGAAGCTGTGGTACAGACACACACTACTATAATCCTGGCCACTAAAATCAGATTGGTTGACGTCAGAATGGTGGAAATATCAGTCAATGAGCGCCACATCATACCGACCTGAACTGATGAACTGAAGTGGAAAGATTCTGAGTATGAAATAGTTTTTATGCAGTATTTTATTGATCTGTGTACCATTAATTAAACAAAACTGAACTGAAGTACTTGAATTATTTTCATACAATAATATCCATCAACACTAACACTATTATTCTCATTCTCCTACATGTGGTAGATCAAAATCAATTAAAACAAATCCATGTAGTAGCTTAAATAAGCCATCCTGTATCCTGTATCCTCATCCTCAGAACAAGAAAAAGCAGAAGTTAAACTTCCTTTTATTCAAAACAAAAGCTTCTGCAGTGAGGAGCAGTAATGATGAGCAGCTTGGTTGGTTGAGAAACAGAGAAAGAAAGATTGCCCAAACCAGTGCATTTTTTGTGGGCAGGTGACGCCTGGGAAATGCAGCGCAAAACCACCACAACAATTAGTGCTGAGCAGTAAACAGAGACAAAAACGCCATGGAGGATTCTGCAAAACACCACCTAGTGAATCCTGGAAGGGATGTCTCTTGTTACAGCTGACTGCACTCATCAACAGAAGTCGTTGTTCTGTTTGTGATCCAGTTTTATCCTCAGTGTTCACTTCTTTGATTTAAGGCTGTGATGAGCTGTTTAGTCTGAAGCAGCAGTGGACCAGGAAAGCTTCTGGAAAGCTGATGCTTCTACATACCTGTGGTTATTTTGCAGCTGTGTTGTCGGCTATGTCAGTTGGCTGGTCAAGGCTTTGGTCAAATTTATAATTAAAAATCACAGATCTAATGACTTGTCTGTTAGTGTGTGATGTTAAATCCTAATCACTTGTTGGTTGTCATGGAACTTCTGATTGAACATCTGACAATCTACAGTTCAGTCAGTTCATTCGCTTTTTGTTAACAACTGCATCAATGAGACATTTTGAATTTCCTAATGTTCTGATTTGTTTCTTTCACTGCCTTCTTCTCACAGTATGAACGCTCAAGTATCACAGATGTGTTCTTAGTCCAGTCTGCCACACCAAAGTGATGAGGAAAACACAGTTTCTCAGAAACAACAAGGTCAAAATAATTCTACTTGTAGCAACAATATAAATCTCTGTGTTTTTTTTACATTGGTCTCCTGTTTCTGTGTTAAGCAACACTATTGACATGTGGTAAAGACAACATTTTTATGCTTCCGCACTGAACTTGGGCTGTGTTATTATGTTTCTGGGTTGTTTGTCTGTACGTTTGGCCGTCTCATTCTGATTCTGATTCTAGGAACGTCTGGGATATCATTTTCAAATGTAGCAAAAATACCCAAAGATGAACTGAATAGATTCACAAAACACCTTGTTTTGCTACTGTGTAACTCACTAATTCACACTCTAATTATGGAAAATCTTCACATTAATGTCTAATAGGTTAAAATAATGAGGTGATGGCATTTTACGTCCAAAAGGTCAAGGGTCAAGACATATTCCAACACACTAAACAGGTTTAAGTTTGATAGGCCCTCGGAGTGAAAGATGGTGTGCACCTCTTATATCAGCTCTCTTGCAATGAGTATTTGCCTCTTTGACAAGTTAATTATCTAAATAGCTGCAAACGTTTTAATTCCACTGCATAGAGATCATTCTTTTAACCTAAATTAATTGTTTTAACAACAGTAAATGTCCATACTCAGATCGGTCACAACATTTAAAACACTTTACTAATTTGCATAGATCCCCCTTTTGCTGCCTAAACAGCTCTGACCTGTTGGACATGGGACGTCTGGAAGTGTCCTGTGGTGTTTGACATGGGTATGCTATCACCTGTGGGTTTCACAGTGAAGTCTCAGTGGATTGAGTTTGTTCCAGTGCATCCTGTGGATGCTTGATTGAGATCTGGGAAGCCTTGGACTCACTGCTGTGGTCCTTGAGCCGTTTTCAGTCTAGCATTGTGCATTGTGCTGCTGGAGATAGTGCATGCCAGACAGCACTTGGTGTGCAGCAATGTGTGGTGGGTGTATGTGTCAAAGTAAGGTCCTCATGAATGTCAGTTCTCCAGCAGAACACTGCATTGCAGTTAGATGATCAATGTTAGTCTTTTCATCTGTCAGTGGTTTTAATATTGTGGCTGATCAGTGTATACTTTCACACACAGCTGTCACCTTGAAATCCCCCACTTTTAATAGGTCTTAATTGTAATTAGCCCACTACCCTTTGAAGTTCTGTAAAGCATCAGTTACCAACATCCATTTTAGAAGCTGAGTCTCCCTTACTTCAATCCCACAGTAGAGTGCTGCACTAAATCAACCTCAGCCAAATGCCACAAACAACAAACACTGACTTTGTGCATCCTTGTCGGTAAGAAAGAGGCAAACTGAGTAGTATTTTGATGCTATTCAGAGTGACGTCTCCCAGCCTCAGAGGCAGTCATCTGGCTGCAGTGCCAGGGACTCCTGGCTGAAAACACTTACCAGTGGAGGGAAGGCAGTGTGTGGAGATGGATGATGGCGTAGCATGCACTGGATCATATTTTCATCCTAGAGGTCTGATCTCTGTGAGCTGCTAGACAAACATATCATTCTTGTTGAGTTACCTTAACAGTAGCTCCAGATTACTTTATCGATTGTTTGTGACATTGGAGGAAAATCTGATGATTGGGCCTGTGTGATCCAGACTTGATAGGTGATAAACTCATTACAAATGAGCTGACATGGGTTCAGATTATTAAGAAGGTTATGATGGGAAAGTAATGGAGATTGGTTTGGGAGAATTTAAAGACACGTGTGGTGTAATTCTGCGTATCTGTGATTATGAAGCTGTTGCTTGTGGTGAGAGTGTCAATGATGAAAATCTCAAAGGCATTTAACGTGTGTGTGGGCAGCTCCCACCACCAAACACATTAATGGTGAACATGTGTCACTTAATCAGTGAGACACAGGTTTATGAAAGGCACAGTGACATACACGTAACCCTGCTTTCCTACTACACAGGCGATGAATCACACCAGCTGGAAAGCACAGTCAGTAAATCAGACGAAGAGCAGAGATAGGAGCTGATTTACAACCTGCAGCATAAAATGAAGATGATTTCCCTGGAGCAAGGAGGAAGGAGCAGACAACACATTCTCACACAGGCTACATTTTATCACTGAGAAAACAGGTCAAAGAGAAGCATAAGGTAGACTTTGTGTTCTTTCTACAACATGTGGAGCTGGTTGTCTTAAGAGGTTGTGATCAAAGTGAAGGATTACTGCTAACTCTGTAGTCCCAAACAGCCATGTCCATCTCCACAGTGCTCCATCAGTGCTGGAGAATGATAACCTCACTATCGTCTGATATAGGGGAAACATACTGGCTTCTTTGTATTTCTTTGAACCACTCACAGATACTTAAGGTAGTGCTAAGCCAGGATGCAGCTGTGGTGTCCCTGCAAAATAGTGGGTGGAATAGCTTTGATAGAACATTTGGGAAGGAGAGCGCTGTCATTACAGTGGTTCCAAATCTTTGTCAAAGCTTGCATCGTCGCCATGCTCGTTGCTTCTGGAGATTGTTGTTGTTGTTTTCCTGTAGTGAAGGGGATTTTTGAAAAAGGTCACACACTCACAGATTGTGGAAGGTGAGGAGAAAACTGTGTGAAATATGCAGCGGAAGTAGCAGACTCATGCCCACAGTTTATTTCTGGTGAATCAGACAACAAGCCATGTGGTTAGGCTCAAAAATGAGGCTAAACGGAATCACTTCAGTAATACTAAATAGTAATGGGGTCAACACAGGGTCCATATTACCACTGTGGGGCCACAACGTGTCCTACAGTCAGGTCATGTGGTTGCATTACAGTTAAGTCAGGGTACTGTAGTGGTGTGGTCTTCTAACACGGCTGCTGGGTGGCTCTAGAACTCACATTCAGCCTCTGTTGACAGAGTTAATGGAGCATTTACGCTGTGTCAGCTTCATTAACGAGAAAACGTAGTTTGTACTTAACACAGAAGATGGATCAGCTTCAGTATTTAAATTGTTCTTGTTGTACTGGAGATGAAGATAAACTGAAAAAGGACTGCTAGTAAAAGTTTAGTTTAGTTAGTGTAGTTTCTGTCCTCTCCAATAAAGGCCAAAAATAAATAAATTTAAAAAAAGTAAGCCGTTACTGCAATTATATTATTTTCATCAGTTGCTGACTGTTGCACCTGCTTTTAGCTTATTTCATCTTTGCCACTCTTATTGTTAAGCTTTCGCCTTTGTATTGATTTTTATGGATGCATCCCTTTTGTTGTTTTCTCTGCTTTGTGCTGCCTCTTGGCCAGGTCATCACTGTAAATAAGAATTGGCTCTCAATTGACTCACTTGGTTAAATAAAGGAAAAATTAAATAAGAAATAAATATTACACTTGTCTGTAATAGCGACTAATATAGTAAGGTACGAATTAACACAGAGGAACAGAAAACAGAAAACCCAACAATCCAAAGTTGCTTTTGGATTCCCTATGAGCAAGCAGTCAGTGACGGTGGGAAGGAACCAAAACCAACCCTAGGATAAGGAGGTGGAAAAAACCTCCGACAGAACCAGGCTCAGGGAAGGCAGCCATCTGTGTCAAAAAGTTAGAGTGGGAGTGGCAATGAGGGGGGAGGGATAGCAGGAGAGGCTGGGGTGGGGATGGCAGGACAGCAGGTGGTGAGGCCAGCGGCTGCAGATCAGAGACGTGGAGATCCAGATCCAGAGACATCCACGAAGCACAGGACACAGGACGTTGGGGAAAAAACAGGGTTAGTGATGTGTAATGGTGATATATAAGAGTATAGAGAGAGGAGAGGAGAGGAGCCCAGTGCATCATGGGAACCCCCCAGCAGTCTAAACCTATAGCAACATAACTCAGGGACAACCCTAACTATCAGCTGGAACCACAAGTAAACCTGCAGTCTCAGAGTGAAGGGCTCTGTTGGGATAATAAGGTACAATAAGGTCTTTAAGATGCGATGGAGCTTAGTTATTAACAGTTAAGAGCAGGATTTTAAATTCTATCCTGGATTTTACAGGGATCCAATGAAGAGAAGCAAATACAGGAGAAATGTGATCTCTGGTACTGGTTCCTGTCAGAACTCTGTCAGTAATGCATTACTGTTCCTAAATACAGTATCATGTTACAGTTACTAATCTGTCACAGTTCTGATGAGGTGCAGCCTGTTGCCATCGCCACTTGGATCCCCTTAAACATTTCCATCAACTTTGCTGTCAGCATTAAACAAATATCTCGTACATCCTCCCTGTTAGTGCAGGAATTTGCACTGGTGTGTGGGAATATGTGAAGTTCACAGGCAGTTAATTACATTCTAAAGGCAGTAAATCAGTAAAGTAAAGTATTACTTTTTTTAAGTGTATTGAAATAAATGTTTGTTTTTAGTGACAACCTCAGCACTGTGTGCAATGATGAAGGCTAATATTGGGTTTTTTGGGCCAGCTGAGTTTGCCTGTGTTTCCATCTGTCTTTCTGCTCTAAGTGTGTTATAAATCAAACACGGCCAACAGGAACATAAATCAAACAGTCTGGCAGACAGTTTTTTTATTGATCTACAGTGTGAACCAACATCTATTTGTTCTGGGCTGAACAGATGTAAATGCAACTCATTCCACAAGCAGGAAAATAAGCATTGAGCTTTAATAAGAAACTAAGGGCAGGTGGGGGGCTCTGTCTGTGCATTCACTTGTTCTGACACAACAAGGATTTGATCACTCCTGCCGGCTGCGTTCTAATGCTGGGCTGTGAGCAGACTTGACACTGAGCACTCTCGGAGTTTAATACGAAGCAGGAGGAGGCCCATTTGACCCTGTGAAGCTGGGGTCACTGTGATGCTGGGCTCGCCACAATGCAACCGCATGAGATGACAGCCAAAAAGCATTTCACATCAGCCCGTGCTGTTACAGGACATCTCATTCCAGGAACTCAGGCATAGTTGACGCTTTGTGGTAAACTAAGACAAACACAGACAAACATCCTGTGATGTCAATTAAATGTGTTTATATCATTATTTACTATCCATGTGTATAACTTTTAGATTGTGCTACATCAGTATTCTAACAGATTATTAAGATGATGTAATACGAAGTGTCAGACTTCTGTTGTCTCCGTGACAACAGACTGATTATTTAACAGGTGTGAAGTACTCTCATGACTGATGGCAGGGATGCTGATGATGATGATGAAGATAGCAGTGATAGGGCCCTCACTGGTGCCTAAATTGTAATTTGCTGCTGTTGTCATGGCTACCACTCTCAGGTCACCCCCAGGGAAATAAAGTATCGATTACAGGGTCACTTGTCAACTTAATGATCCTGGTGTCTTTGACCGTCTGCAGCGTTTAACCCTTAAATGCAAACCTGAGGGACCAGGACTGTCAGGCATCTTATTTTCAGTTAAGTTCCCTGGTATTCCTTCAACTATTGTCATCAACAAACTTCTGGTGTCAAAATGTCAAAATGGATCAAAAGATTTGCTTTTCTAATGTCTTTTTCTAAACTGTGTATAGACTCACAAACCTGAGCTATGTAATAATCTGCATGCTGGATGGAACTATAGAGGATGTTTCACTTAGACCTGATGCTGGCAGTGTTGTTCCACTCTTCCAGTGCCGTAACTGAGACACAATGATACACAAGTTTGTCTGGTGTATTGTCATGAGGGTTTAATTCAGAGCAGTGTTATCTTGGATAATGGAGGGTTATGATGACAGCAGCTCTGCAGGTGAGAATGTGATGCTGACGAACATGTTTGTTCCTCAGCATCACATTCTGAAAGTGATTTACAGTTACTATCACACAGTATGAGGTCTAAATAGTAGATTGGCCAGAATATTTCCAGACTGTGTAATAGAGAAGGAAGGACTGATGAGGGAATCTAACAAAGTTCCCTCAAATGCCTCCAGCCATGCACGAGTATTTTTCAACTTGCAAATTTAGAAGACCTTAAGAACACACACTCTCATGGAAAACACTGGCTTCCGGCTGCCGTGACCACAGCTGGAGAAAAAAGAAGAACCATGACATCCAAAAGCTGAGGCTATAAACTACTGGATACTGGATACTGGATACTGGAGACGCTAAAAGACTTCAGTTTGGCCAAAGTCAGAGCAACTGCAGCTGAAAGGCTCCCAGAAAAACTCTGTAAATGCCTCCTCTGTCCATCCATGTTTGACCTCAGAACAGTGGAGCAGAGCACGTGGTTACTATGCCGACTACTTTGGGTTTGAATGGTGTCACACTGTGAGAAGTCATAAAGTACAAAACATATTTTTGTGTGTATAATTGTTAATGCTATAGTTTCAGAGACTTCAACACTTAATAGACAAAACACCGTAATATGTCTTATATACACGACAACAAAAGATGCAACTAAGACGTTAACTTCAGCATTGGATCAGGATCTTTTGCCTCAGGGTCTTTGTTCTTAGGTATATCTGAAAGCAAACAGGTTAAACAGAGTGAACTGACACCATGGATCCCAAAGCACACCCTAAACACAGCCACAGTGAGAGGTTATCATCTTTACAGCTGGACTTATCAATATTTTTACTTAGCTTTAGTGTCTGCTTCAGTCACAGTGACCAGCTGGTGAACACAGCGGATCACTTAGTGGCGAAAGAGAAAGATATATCGCTCAGGAGGTGGTGGAGACCAAAACAGAGCTCAAAGGACAGTGAATATGGGACTGATATTTATCACATGGCCAGAAACATGAATCTAAATAGTTGATAATGATAAATTGGTGATTAGATGTTGTGTTACTGCTGGATGTGTCAGTGAGCAACTGATTTAACATATGAATCTAGAAGCAAGTGAATATGTCAGTGTTGTGTTTACAGATTGTTTCTGCTGCTGGACTAAAGGTTTATTTAAATGGTATTTTAAAAGTTTAATTAAAGATTTAAGTTTGATGTTTTGATCTGGACCAGTAAACATTGTTTACAATATGAGATATCTAATTGGCTGCATTAATAATGTCACAGTATACCATATAGTTGCCACCTATGAGGCAGGTTGTTAGGAGAACTACACTGAGCCAGTAGTTGCTGTTGGAGCTGTGCCCATTTGCTGCTGACTCCAAATACAGAACATGGGGCTGCAGAAGCAGCTTTATCTGTCTGAAGTTGGTCCCCTGACATCAGGCATTGTGTTAGATAAATGGCAGCAGTCACTGAAGCATCAACACTGAGAAGAGTTTGTGTCATAAGAACACAATCTAAGGGAGTCACCTTGATCATCAGTTCAGATGATCAGTCCTAGATCGTCTATTTCCACAGGATAAAATTTAATCTCAGAAAAATAGTTTTTAAGGATTTCCAGGCCCTTATGTAATGACATATTGACAACCAGAGAGGAGTGCTTTCAGTTTTATGTTGTGGATAGTTTGTACAAGCACAACTTCCTACTGCTGTACACATTACACACACAAATACACAACTCAAGTGACTGAAATAGTTTATGAAGTGCTAGCCTCGGAAGAGCAGATGGCCAGACCACTTGAAGAGTTAGTTGCTGGGAGCAGCATGAACATGAAATTGTATTAATTTAGATGATGAAGGATTTAGTTTTTAGAAAAAAAATCTATTTGTTCATACAGTCTGAGGGTACGACACATCTATGTTACTTCTTTGTTGTGATTAATGCTCAGTGTGTCAGAAGCAGTGATGATTCATCTTTGGCTTGGTGTGATTGTATAGCTGGTATCTTGGTGAGTAGAAATCAAACATTAGTATTTCATATATACAATATATTATGGCTTTTCTTGTGTTTATGAGATAAACATACTGAAGGTTTGGTTGGATTGACCTAAAAAAAAATCTGCATATGCACCACACCACTACCAATGTCACACTCCCTGTCATGAGTCATTTGTTTAGTCTCTGAGATGTGGTGTGGTTCTGTCACATATGCATACACTCTATCTGCATGGTGCCCTTCTAAAGGGCAGTAAATAAAAAATATAAATAATAAATACATTTAGAAATAAACTTACCATCTATATCATCATCTTTTCAAAATTAGTCTCACTCAGTCAGACTACAAACCATTCTGTTTTCTACTCATTAGTGCACAGACCATTCTCCTAAACCTTTGAGGCTCATCAAAGTGTCACGTGGCAGATTTCAGATTAGTCTTAATGTTGGCAGTGGTTTTCACTTCACCACTGTCCCAGCTTTTTTATATTTACCCCACGTTTTGGATAGTGAAGTCATGAGCAGGGGCTGCATGGCTCGGTGGTTAGCAGCGTCGCCTCACAGCTAGAAGATCCCTGGTTCGTGCCCTGGTTAAGATGCCTGGGATCTCTCTGTGTGGAGTTTGCATGTTCTCCCTGTGCAGTGTGGGTTTTCACCGGGTACTCGGGCTTCCTCCCACAGTCCAAAAACATGCTGAGATTAATTGATTATTATAAATTGTCCATAGGTGTGAATGAGAGTGTGCTTGGTTGTCTGTCTATGTGTGGCCCTGTGATAGGCTGGTGACCTGTCCAGGGTGTCCCCTGCCTTTGCCAAGTTGGCTGGGATAGACTCCAGCACCCCTGCGTGACCCTACAAGGATTAAACGGTGTGTAGATAGTGGATAGATGGATGGAGTCATAGCACTGAGGTGAGAGATTTCTTTGGATGTTTTTCTTGGATATTTTATGACTTCCTGGATGAGTCCTTATTGTGCGCTTTGAGGAATTTGAAGGTCAGTCACTTCTGGGAAGGTTCACTATTGTTCCAAGACTTCTCCTTTTGGAGATAATGCCTCTCACTTTTTATTTCAGTCACCTTCTTGCCTCCCCTGTAATTCCTTTTGATTTCAGCATATTGTGATACTTGTGAAACCTTTCAGTCAACTTCATGTTTGTGAAAATGGTCAGTCTAGATGATCTATGATTTGACTGAACAGAGCTGGTAGTGCTGGACATCCTGTCAAAGAAACAGTCCCAGTGACGACTGCTGGGTCAGTGTGTTGTGTGAGTTATCAAGACATATCAGAGATACTGCAATCATCCAAATCATAATCCGGACTGGGAAACCTAGATTTTTTCACTATTGTATAACATATGTAATATATCTACTGTATTATTATTATTATCTATATCTATATAGGGGCCTCAACACCAAAACAAGATGTCCACATCAGCCGAAGATCATCATTTAAAGTGATGAAATACACATCTAATGTAGTTGTATGTGTTTTTTATTTACCTCAAGCCACCCTGCAGTCATATTCAGTACACATAAATCTTTGCCATCTCCACCGTCTATCCCTGATGTGAAGGCAATACTTTCCATGACTCTGATTCTGATGTTGCTGTTGAATTTTTTTTAATGTTATTTTTCAATCCTGTGAAGACCACAAATAAAAGTCCATCCCCCTCCATCTCAGAGGTGCACATGTCAATACCAGAACCCTCTACAGGACTAAATTCTACCAATGGTTATTGAACAAATAGACGCTTTTTGAACACTGATGTGGAAAACTAATGATTTCAGAACTGCTTTAGAGTCCAGCATCACATTACTGATGGGATTCATTATGGAAAGTGACCCCATACAGACTGCAGTACTTACACTGAATTAATCTGAGGAAGCTGCTGACTCAGTGTTTAGTGCCTCAACAAGAATAAAAGTTGAGTGCAGTGACATATACAGAGTATGTAAATCCACATCCACTCAGAAGTGTGTTTGACTTATGACTGTTTTACTTGGATGTGTGTGATGATGTAAGCGCTGAGTTTGCTTTTCATGTTCATCTGCTGAAGAGGAGTATTTCTCCATGCTCACCTTAGATCTCAGCATAACATATGGATGCATATGAGATGAGTTTGTGACATTACAGCTGGTTCGGAGGCTGATCTTTGTCCAATATGAAGCTTATACAAGTGTGATGTGTCACCCATACACATGTTGTGATCTGCATTTAGTCTTCTGAAATCCAAAAATACACATATTCACATTTGGGATTTCCCTGTGTGAAGGAGGAGATGTATTATGAAGAATTCTTAATGATGTGATTTGAATTTGTGGTAAAAAACGTAGACAGGCACAAATTATTATTCCAAGCAGGCTATTTTTATTCGTCTTGAAGTTTGTCTGGAGGGAATCTTCAGACTTGGGAACAAGAGAGCTCTGGAAATAGAGTGTTGTCTTTGCTGGTAGATACCCTCATTTCAGTACTGAGAGAGAAAAACTTGTGTTGATGTTTCCGTACCTCTGTTGTCTGTTCCTTACGCTGCTGCACCTGCTGTGTGTGGTTCTACTGTGACATCTGTGTTTATGGAGCCAGTAGTTCCTGGGTCATAGTTTGATTATTGACATTGCTGGCAAGCATGTTCATCAAGGGAATTCATGTCACACCCAACTGCATGGAGTCTAAATGTGAAATAACTGATCTGGGTCTTAGCCCTTACTCAACAGGTGACTGGAATGAAGCCCTCGTCGGTGACAGGGCCAAAAGCTGCAGATGTGCAGAGCAAATAACCTGCAGAGGAGATTTTCACAGTCTTTATTTTCCAGGAAAAAACCATACAGGATCCCTGTTTGTGTGTGAATTCTAAATCGTTCCAGTCACCTGGCTGAACAAGGGTTAACAATGTGGGCTAGCTTGACTCTTGAGGAATGCTCAGTACATCCAGCTGTTCCTTAATCTGACTGTGGTTTATTTAGGAGAACCAAAGAGGCAGAGAGTCATACAAAAGGACAGATGTAGAGCGAGAAGTAGAGATGATGCTTGTGGTTTTAACGTGTGGTGCTCTAGTGGCTCTAAATGGTTTTATAGTGTGTCATTAAGGAGCCATTCCAAAGATGCTGGGATGCCAAAGCAAAGCAACAGACTGTAGTTAGAGGTTATAATAGGAGGCTTCACTGTCCATTGATGCTAGAGCTGATGTTCACAGAGAAGTGGCAACACTCCATTCAGCTGCTCATTTACATTTCACAGAAACACTAACTGTTCATTCATGCAATGTCACTTCCATCTCTGTAATTAAATGTGATATCGACAGCACAGTAAGAGCTAAGCTAAAATAAAATGCTTATGGTCACTTCCTGTTTAAATGTCAGAGACAGGCGCTGAAACAGAAAAGAGAAAAGCAGGCAAATTGCCAGTTTTCAAACCTGACTGTGAAATATTCATTGATGTTGTTGTGAAGGTCGCACAGAGGAGTGGATGGCAAGAGGCCAAATTCAAATATCATTAAAAAAACATAAATAATGTACAGTACCCAACTTGACATTACACTGGAGGATTGTGCTGCTACTAATATTCAAAATAACTGTGACCAAAAAAGGTGACCATAAACCACACAAGCAAATATATGCTGGTATGCACAAGCATGGTTTGTCTGCAATGCACTTCCTGCATGTAGGTGTACGCCTGTAGACATGAGAGTCAAAGCGTATGAAGGCAAAAAAAGGTTTTGATATAATATTTCTGTTGAAACTACATGCTGATATCAAAAAATCATTCATTTAGACTGATGTACTCTTAATGCTGCATCCAGTGAGACACAGCGAGTCAATATCATGACCAGTTATCAGATCATTAACTAAAAGGAATCTAATGTTTAATAATCCAAACTTAATTGTCCTGTTTTGGGTTTTACAAAGTGGTGGCATTAATTTAAATGAGGTTCTTATGAACAACTTCCCTTCTGTTTACTCTCATATAATCTGGGTGGTTGGGGACTGCTCCATCCAATGTTTAAGTAGGTGATATGTGTGAAAGTAACATCCACATTAATAGCATAATACCATAAAAGCTGTCCAGTCATGATTTGCTGAGTGTTTTGTAAAGTGAGTGCACGTAAAGAGAGACTATGTACAGCTAAATACGATCTTCGTCCAGGCTGAATTAATAGAAAAACTAAGCCTTGGGGCCTCAAAACCTCAGTGGACCCAAAGGCTCCAGGTTCACTGTGTGCCAGTGAGCATTTCAATTCATTGCTTTCTGCTTGTTTATACTATAGACCTTAAGGCCTTACCTGCATTACTACCCCAAAGGCCCTGTTAAGAGGTTGTTCCTCTCCCTTATCAGGAGGCTTTTTCAGTTTCAGTAGTAGTCTGGTTTTTGGGCACACAAACAACAAACAAAAGCTGATGTAGTGTCTTTGTGTTTCACTGTGTTGGTTCAGTCGCACTGTGATAATGTATTCTGTTGGTGTTTGTGTGCTTTGTGATACTAGGGGCAGATCACTTGCAAACACAAAACTGATGTGTGCCATTAGGTGCTGTAAGCTTCGTGTGACTGGGTGCTGTTCTGTGGTAAATACCAACTTGTGAAAGTGGGTGTTGGTGTGAATGTGGGTCCACAGATCTGTTATGATATCCAGACATCATTTTACACACTGTTTGTTGTTCTATATGCTTTAAAAGCTTTGTATCAGTCTTGCTCACCCTGATGTAACTGAAGCAGATGGTATGTTCCAGTTAGATGAAGCTGAAATGGTATAAGAACAGAATGTGTAGAGTAAGACGCAGCTGTCTGTGTTAGTTGCTGCTGTTTATGTTGAATTTCTGCCTTTAGTTTTCATTTCTGCACACACCTCCAGTGTCACATGAATTAGACTACATCTACTTCTCACCACTTTCTCTTAATGTCTGAGTGTCAGCATGGGAGGAGCCCTCAGTTGCATTAACATGCGAACTTCCTCTAGTTGTGAGATATTACAACTGTCCTGAAACACGTTGCCTGAGCAGCTGTTACAGTGACTAGTGCTCAAGCTTTGTTGAGAGGAGCTGCAGGATGGAGGAGTGTTGGCCCTAGTTGCTAAAGGTAAGATAGATGCGTCTTGAGGAGCTGCTGCTCCCTCTGCTGTAACAAGGGAGGCTGGATGAATGATGTAGTTCTCTGGATGAATGATGTAGTTCTCTGTAGTCCAGGTTTTAGTCAAAAGGCAACTATCAGATGTGTTTTTGCAGATCTTCAGTATGTTCTGTTGCTGTAATCAAACCAAACGGTGCAGAATGAATCTTCAGTATGGATCATGTAGACAACATGACATTCCTTTGTCAACTTTTGCTAAGCGTGACAATAAAACCCAGTACAGAATGAAAATGCTGTGCTTTATTGGACTCTTATCACTGAGGCTGACATTATTCTAATTCAGTGTTTATCACTTCCTCCCTTTGCCAACCACGCTAATCCGTCTGCTGCCCTGTTGACACAAGCAATGGGAAGTAATTTCTCACAGGGTTTTCTAATCTTTGTTGTTATGCATGTCATGGTATGAGGCCTGTGTGGTAACTTTTTTGTTCTCAGTGTGGGTCCAACACTGAGGGGTACAATTTTTTAAATGTAATTTTTCCTAATGTGATCTTGAAAAGTGAAAACTCTGCCACATTGGAAATATTGTTAATATTTTGATACTTTGCCACAGCATTTTAAATGAAGGATGTATGTAACTGAAGTGTGTGTGTGTGTACAGCACTGTACTTGAACATTCTAATGTCAGCACCTGTGTGTAAATGACAGTCCTGTTACTCTGGCAGTGGCAACACATTTAATTATAATACAGTGGTACTACAATAAGTGCAAGTGTCAGCTGTAATTTGTTTGCATTTATGTAAAAAAAATGACAGATCTGTGTGCGATATAGAGCCCTGTTAACAGATGGTTCAAAAGGTTGTGTGCTGCTAAACATATCTTGGTCAGCTGGTTCCCAGAGTTTCCAGAAGTAGAATGGGAGGCAGAGCCTTCAGTTATCAGCTCCTCTGTTTTGGAATCAGCTCCCAGTTTGAGTTCAGGAGGCAGACACCCTCTCTACTTTAAGATTAGGCTTAAAACTTTCCTCTTTGATAAAGCTTATAGTTAGAGCTGCTCAGGATCACCTGAACTGTCCCTTAGTTATGCTGCTATAGGTTTAGACTGCTGGAGGATTCCATGATGCACTGGGCTCCTCTCCTCTCCTCTCTCTATACTGTTATATATCACCATATATCAGGTCCTGTGTCCTGTGCTTGTTCTCTCCACGGATGTCTCTGGATCTGGAGCTACACATCTCTGCTATCCTGCCGAGATCCCTACCTTAACTTCTCCTCCTACCCCTCCCTCTCATCGCCACTCCCACCTCAACCAGTTAAGGCAGATGGCCGCCTTCCCTGGTTCTGTCGGAGGTTTTTCCCCCTCCCTATCCCAGGTGGTTTTTTGGTTCCTTCCCACTGTCGCTGACTGCTGCTCATAGGGAATCCAAAAGCAACTTTGGATTGTTGTGTTTTCTGTTTTGTGTATAATTCATAAGGTCTGTACCTTACTATGTTAAGTGCTGTGACATATGTTGTAAGTTTGCGCTCTATAAATAAAATGGAATTGAATTGTGCGTTGGTCCAGCATTAGTTTATGCACAAACAAAGTGACAGGTAGTTCAGAGGTGAATGAAAGTACAAATCTGCTATTTAGACTAAAGTGGAGCAGCTGTCTATCAAAAAGGTTGAATAAAAGGTGACCATACAAGTAAAGAATGACTAATGAAGCTCTGAATAAATTAAACTTATAAACAGCCAACACATGAGAAAAACCTCTTTATGACTGCACAGGCAGTAAAGAATGATCTCCAGAAAGCAGGTGTACATGTTTCTTTGTCAGTGATCAAGAGGAGGCTAATGATCCTTAGTGGATTCACAAAAATTTGCAAAGCACAGAGCTGTAATGAAATGTAGTGTTAGATTTGAATCACTGACATCATGAAGTTAAGAAAAAACACTTCCAGGAAAAAGATGCAGTTACATTGTCAACAGGAAACCATTGCATTTCTGCCCTTTAGATCCCATCACTCTCACGCACACAGAACAGATCAAATGAAGATGAGATGAGTGAACATGACCTTTCTTTTCAGTCAGTTCAGTTGACGTAAACTTATTTTCCATTCCGAAGGCACGGCTCTGTGGATGGCACTGTTGGTCTGTTGGTTGGTTCACCACAGTGATCCAGACTGAAACAGCTCCCTCCAAGACTCATCTCCTAGAAGCTGCACAGTGTCAGGACTCAATCTGATTTTGTTTGTAGTCTCTACTAAGTTCTGTTCTTCTGTGTTTCACAGACTTCAAATGAAACCACACGACCCAATCAGAGAGGACAGTCACTCAACCAGATGAGACGAGTATAAGCCATCGCTGAGTCCAACCAACATGAAGATTTGTGTGTTTGTGTTGTTATATTGTAGTATGATTCATGTGCACGTGTTAAGGGTGAAGTAGTGTGAGTGTGAGTAGAGAGAGATGGTGTTCACCATGGTTGAAGAGGACAGGATCAACTGCACCATCAGCCATGAAATCCACCAGTACCTTTTCTCCTGTGTGTATATCCTCGTACTATTGGTAAGTTAGTGTGTGAACACTTGTCTGAACACTTTATAAATGTGCATAAATGATGGGAACTGGTTTGTTTTCCATTTGACGTCAGCATGACACAAGAAACGGTCATGTCTCAAGCTCTTAAAGGCCTAGTTCCTCCTTGAAAACGTTGCATCAAAGATTCCTAAAGTGCAAAAGTACAGCAGTCTTACGTTTCATCAGTGGGGTCATATTTAGTGCACACAGCTCTTAATGCGTTAACTATTAGTCTTACAATTGAAAAGTTATACTTGGCCAGAACTCTAAATGTTATTGTGTAGGACTTTAGCAGGAGAAACCTCTCCTTCTCTTCTAATGACAAAATGTTTGTCTAAAATCAGAGTTTCAGTTCACTCTTAATCAAATGCACTACTTCACCAGGTTCTAAATGCCCCATATGATCGATAGGTTTGAGGTCAGGTTATTGTTGAGGAAAGTTCATCACAGTCAGCACTTTGAGGTGTGTTCAGGCTCATTATCCTGCTGCAGTAAGAATCTTTTTCCAAAGATGCAAACCAGAGGCTGGAGCATGTCTCTGAAGAAAGCAGTGCTACTTCTTCTTTGTCAAGATGGAGCAGATTTATTGCAGTTGTTTAAAGTAACAAACCTCCCTAGACTGAATCTTCCCAGCAGCATGTTTCACTGTGGGTTTAATCCACTGTGGTATCATTCTCTCTCCTGTTGGTCTTCTTACATTCAATGTTCTGTTACTGCTGCTAGTCTCAACCTGGGATTCATCAGTAAATAGGATGTTTCCCATCATCCACTGTGAAATGCTGCTGTATGTTCATCCACTGTTTGTTTCCCTCCTGAGAAGTGGTTTAGCAACTAGTCCTCTGAGACATTACTGGACAGCTTTCTATTGACAGGAGCTGATTGGAGTCATGTGTTCTTTATTGATTAGATTCTATATCTGTGGTGAAGTTGCTTTTGTATCTGCCTGTGAACAAAGTTTGTATATTGATCTTGCGATAGTGTGTTCACTTTTGTTCTGCCTGATCCTGCTATGGATCCAACTGATCTAGTTTCTGCAAAGTGTTTTAGAGCTCCATGCACTGTCTCTTTAGAAACCTTCAGTCTAGCAACGTTTAGCTGTCTTCAGTGATTTTCGTAGTTTTGACACCATGTTTCTCACTATCACAATGCTGATTAGTAAACAATGTTCTCCTTGAAACTTAATACCAGGTGAACTTCTTATTTTAAAAAAAAATCCTCAAACTCTTTGAATATTTTCAGCTTAACATGAAAAAAATGACACACTTCAGACGTTTGGACCCCACTGTATTTATAACCATAAATATGTGAATAGGGATGAAATAATGGAGTATTGCCGTAAATGGAAATAAAATATTGACCCAAGACTTTCTGCTGTTTGTAACATCATACAGAGATCACTGGTTTAGCAGAGTCATCCATTGTGGACATTACTGTCTGGTGTGTCTGCCTGTTCCCAGAGAATGAAACTAATCAAATGGTCTTCTTGGTTCTAGGTTGGTGTTCCCTCCAACCTGTACTCGCTGTATCACGCTGTTCTACAGCTGAAGCAGAGGAATGAGCTGGGCGTTTATTTAATGAACCTCACTGTGTCTGATCTGTTATACCTGGCATCACTACCACTGTGGCTCCAGTACATCTTTCAGGTAATTCAGTCCCACCCTCTCTCCTCTCATACATGTCATCAGCTTTTACGACCTACTGTCTCATTTCACGCGTGTGTTGTGGTTTCAGGATGATGATTGGAGTCACAGGGAGTGGCTGTGTCAGCTGTGTGGTTTCCTGCTCTATGAGAACATCTACATCAGCATTGGCTTTCTGTGCTGCATCAGTCTGGATCGCTACCTGGCTGTGGTCCATCCTTTGAGGTAATTTTACAAACCAGCATGAACAAAATACAAGCTGCTGCTCACCTCCACTCTTACCTCCTTACATTTTCACCGCTGCTCCTCTGGGCTGGTGCAGACCTGCTGACCTAGTCTACAAAATATGGCATTTACATTACTGTAGAAACTCACTTCTGAGCTGAATTGTTAAGCTAAGATCAGAATGCACATGTTTTAATTGGTGAGGCTGACTATGCTATTGCTCTATGCATACAGTTTTGTGTGCCAGAGTGCTATTCTATACTTTCATGTAAAAAAGTCTCTATCCCATGGTAACTGTTACATCTTTTAACACATGTGAACAAGCAAAGTCTTGATCATCTTTGAAACAGCGCCCACAGGTAAAGGTAATATACTCATTTATCACACTTTCAAATCAGTTAGATTAGAATCGGGGGTGATTTGACCCCAAGTGATGCAATCTAATGAAGATGAATGAAACCTCCTCAGCGAGTGACAGTGGAACCTCTCTTATGTAAACTTCCAACATCAAGGGCCTGCAGCACTCTTTGCTATTTAAGTGTATGGTGTAATCATGCCAAGATCTACAGAGCTCTCTACGACCTTTAGAAAAAGGTTGCAGATGCCTTTTAGTTAGGGATCTAACTGCAGTTTTCTACAATCGCAAAAGAGATGGCACAAATTTGAACTGCACTGGAGGCACATCAGGAAAAGACCCTAGCTGTCAAAAAAGAACATCAGAGCACAACAACAGTTTCCAAAGAACATGGTCAACTGGGAAGATGAACTTTGTATTGAAGAGGGTCAAAAATTTGAGCAAGCCAATGACAGGAACTGGTGGACAGCTATGTATAATGCTTACAGGATACTAGTATTGCTAAAGGGGGCACTACTAGCTCTTGAGGCTACAACAGAACACTACATCTATTGATATGTTTGAATTTTCTGTGTGGCGTCGTTCATGTAACTGTAGGTAATGTTTCAAAGAGGATCAATTGTCAAACATGTCAAAAAAGACCACAGTTTGGACTTATTTTATCACATGACCTCACAGTTCCTGTCTGGCCTCTGTCTCCAGGTTCACCTCTCTCCGCTCCATGAGTGCAGCGTGGTTTGTTAGCAGCATCATCTGGCTGAAGGAGATAGCAGTCGGTGTGGTTTTCTTCCGCCACAAAGAACTGAGCAAGGACCGCAAGAACCAATCAGTGTGCTTCGAACACTACCCCATGCAGAAGTGGGAGTATCCAATCAACTATTACCGCTTCACTATTGGCTTCATGTTCCCACTGGCCATTCTGTTGGTATGATACCTTGTTTTTTTCTTTGCTTATATGAAAAAATCTGGGAAAGATACATTTTACTGTATTTCTATAACTGCATCTGTCAAATAAATGCAGTGGAGTGAAAAGCATACATTTTCCTGTTGAAACAGTAAACACTGGTCAGCCACAACATTAAACCCACTGATAGGTGAATTGATCATCCTGTTAAAATGCAATCTTCTGCTTGGAAACCTTAAGGTTCTGGTGTTCATGTGGATGTTCCTTTTGCACATCCCTCCTACCTAAACATTGCTCCAGACACAGCTCACCCACCATGGCAACAGCACTCCCTGATACCACCGGTCTCCCCCTCCAGGGCAATGTGCCTGCAGCAAAATTGCTCAGGAACAGTTCAAGGAACATGACAAAGAGCCTAAGGCACTGACACGGCCTTCCAGTTCCCTTGATCCCAATCCGATTTAGCACCCACTGGAACAATCTTGATACACAGAGGCCCTACCCCAAAACCTACAAACCAAGAGGATCTGCTGCCAGCATCACAGGACCAACACAGAGCATCTCCAGAGGTGCTGTGTTGATGCCCCCATGGTCAGAGCTGTGTTAGTGGCACAAGGGATCTACATTAATATTAGGAGGTGGTTTCAATGCTGTGGTTGATCCATGTAAAGTACAATAAATTGGAAAAACTTAAATCGTGGCCATACCGCCTTGTGGATGCCCGATCCCATCAGATCTGGGAAGCTAAGCGAGGTTGGACCTGGTCAGTACCTGGATGGGAGACCGTGAGGGAACACCAGGAAGCCTGGGTGGATGCAGTGTGAGAGTGAGTGGTTGGTGGTGGTCGGAGGGGCTGATGGAGCAGACTGGCAGCCTGGCCTCCGTCAGTCTACCCCAGGGCAGCTGTGGCTACATATGTAGCTTACCACCATGGAGTATGGAGTGAATGAATAATGCAATGTAAAGTATCTTTGAGTGTCTAAAAAAGCACTATATAAAACCAATGCATTATTATTATTATTATTATTATTATTATTATTATTATTATTATTATTATTATTATTATTATTATTATTATTACTAACACCTCATAACTGTCTTTGGACATCTCACTGACATAGCTTAGGCCAAGGATCACAACATCCCTGCTTCAGTCTATGTTACATCTTACTGATCTCCTTTCATCTTTTTACTGTCTTTAGTAAAGGGCATACACATACCCAAAACACCATAATGATCTTAGAGCAAATAATTCAACCAAGACATGGAAGAGATACTATGGTGCAAGAAGAAGCAGAAAGGGTTCATAACTCAAGAGAAACACAGATGTGAGGTTGAGCTGTTGAAGCAGAGGTTATGTACAAGGAAAGCTGAAGTCAAGAACTCCAGAGGGTTAAAATGATCTTGAACATGACCTGATGACCTGTGTGTTTCTCTTGGTTTAGATCAGCTACCTGTGTGTCCTTCGTGCCGTGGGTCGGAGTGCAGGAACACAGCCGGATCAGAAGATGAGGATCAGGCAGCTGGTGAGCAGCACCATCCTCATCTTCCTGGTCTGCTTCTCCCCCTACCACATCTTCCTGTTAGTGCGCACCCTGCTGGAGCGGGACTGCAACTTTATTGGAGGTACTGTTGCATTCATAGGAAGTAATCCACAGAATAAAGATGAAAACATTTTCATGTTAATGACATGTCTCATATGGATTCTTATTTTCCAGCAATATTTAACTACTACCACCTGTCCTTGTTGCTGACCACCCTGAACTGCGTGGCCGACCCTGCTCTCTACTGCTTCGTCAGTGAAAGCGCCCGCCGCGGCCTGTACAGAGTCCTGTTCAGACCTGTTGCCAAGATACTCTGCTGCTGCTGTCGCCGTGGCAATGCCAGCCCTGCCAACCCGGCCAGTGATTCCCACGAGGTCGCCACCGATGAGAACAATGGCCACCCAACCGTGACGCTGCTCACGCACACCAGTACGCTCAACAACACAAAAACAGATGCTGCCTGCAAAGACACAACGTTAACCAGACAGACGGATGAAAAAACTATTGTACCATTAATCGTACAAAATAGCAAACACTCTGCCAAATGTGTGGAAGGCAGGCCCAGCTGTGTGGTAGCCATAGAGGGGCAGAACCAAAAGACGGAGAGGACTGAGGAAACTGACAAGAACATTAGCTAAGATTATCAGGACAAGATGGGGAGCCTAGCTGGTGGGCCCCTCAGGGCCTCAGACTGAGAGAACAAAGACTGACTCCCAGAATACTCTGATGGATGCTAAGGGTGAAGGAAAAATACCCAGACGACAAACCACAACTAGCCTGTGAGTACAGCTCAGTGTGGCAGTAACAAGAGCCTGCTGTCCACCCACTTGTGTTTACATCGTTATTGTTATTAGAACACAACTGTTGAGACATCAGCCGACTCTTTACAAGAGGTCAGCATGAATCTGACGTGTGTTTTGTCACAGTAAATGCCCTGTTTACATTTCTGTGGTTTATACATGTGACAGCTAATTGAAAATGTAGAGGTCATTATGAACTAGAGGCCTGAGTTTAAACAAATCTGCCTTTGGGTACTAATCCCTTGGACAACTTGCCAGTATTCTTTTATATTTTGGTGTCACCTTTAATAAGCAGCATTTTATAAAAGGTATGGGGGAGCTAATAGCTACCATAATGGTTAATAAATGCTTTATAGATCAGTTATAAACCATTAATAAACTCCAGGTTTGGGTGAGCAGCAGCAGAGTACAGACAATATATTGTCTGCAGTATTACAACAGTGTTACTTTGTTTATTAAATTACATCATACTTCCAGTATTGATAAGGGTGTGGCAACAAAGCCTGGTACTATGTTACGGAGAGAAAAGGCACAGCTTTGAAAATGATGGTTGAATTTCTTTTCCGCATAGCATTGTCACGTGACACATTCCGTTTTATTTGATTTTATTTATATAGCACCATTCATGTCATCTCAGTCATCTCAGGGCTCTTCACACAGTGAGGTCAGGATCTTAGAGTATTGTACAAACTTCATTTTACTTTTATTTAAAGCTGGGGCTCATGCAAAGCAGCTGACAGGCTCACACTCCTGTGTTCTGAGCAGTGAACACAGCACAGTTATACAAAATGTAGTTGCTGCCATTCAGAAGCAGGGTCATGATCAAGTGGTAAACAAGACCCTAGGGAACGTATAAATAGTTACTGACTGGAGTTCACGTTTAGCCTTGATGTGTCTGAAGCTCTGTGATTATGTGGCTCCAGCCTCCAGGACAGAATCTGAAATCTCATTTGATGGAGTTTCATTTTGCTAATACTGAAGCTATAAACCTTTACAATACATTTATTTACGCTCTTGGCTGTTCTTATTCATGGTTTATGAATGTTTACTAAAGCAAGTTATTTATTAACCATTAATAATACCAGTAGTTACAACTGTTTTTATAAAGAGTGACTCATTACTAAGTGGTACCAGTGTTCCTCCTGTATTGTTAAAGGATGCAGCTTATTTATAATGATGTAACAGCAGGCAGAGAACCTGCAGTCTTTAGTGTTGATAAAAAGCCACACATTTCCTGGATTCATAATCCTACAAGTGTTTCATGTACAGCTTAGAATAAAAAAACAAAACAATAACCTCCACCTTATTGTTGGAGGTGGAGGTTCCAACAATAAGTGGAATGACTTAAAGCAACAACAGTTCAGTATCAGAACAAGTTGAATAAAACCTCCAGTAGATGTGATGCTGATGACACACCACATGTGAATTATGAGCACATCCTGAGCACAACAGTGGATTGTTTTGATCGGTGCATGAGTACAATGTATTAAATTAAGTGGAATACTTCTGGTGCAGCTGTACTGACGCAGTAAAATAAACGGAATTGCTGATGTTTGATGACTTTTGAAAAAATACTTGTGTTTCACGTGGGCTGAGGGGTCTGCAAGCCCTCTACAGTTTTTTTTATCGATCCATTAAAACAGTATTAGTCATTTTAAGAAAGATACAACTTTGAAAGCAAATGGCCTTGGTTTGATTTTCATGTTGATGTCAGTGAATGCAAATATGTGTTCAGTGTGAGTCGGGCTTTAAAAAGTCAGTCTGTGACGTGCATCTGATCTGCCTGCTCTGTCCACGTCTGCTGCTGTAGGACAACATCAGAAGAAACCATCTCCAGTGTCTACATGTTGTTGTTTGCATGGATGGGCATGGCACTAAATTGTTATTATTACAAAAATGTGATGCACTTAAGAATCTGTATAGACTGGTGGCATTGATAAAAACTTTGTATGGAAGAAAGCTGAAGGCCAAACCTGATTTGTTAGGGGACCACGGCACTATGGTGAGTTTCTGTGGAAACATACTGTTATTTCAATTGTGTTCAAAATGTGAAATTATTGTCAAAGTCTAAGATATTATGGAAATATAACATGGCCAGAATTTCTAAAATATTCATGAGGTATAACTTAAGAGTAGAAGATTTAATTGACACAGTTATATAATGGTGTTGTTATGGAGCTATAACATTATGGTCAGATGATATGATGTTATGTCTTCGCAGTGATGAATGTGATGTAGAATATTTTTTATAAAGCTTTGAAACTTTGTGCTGAAAAGTGCAGCGTCTGAACTTTTTAATGGCGTGTGAGTTTGCTCCCGAGAGCCATGTGTGTGTGTATACTTCCTTGACTCTTTAGTTTCTGTGCGTATGTGTGTGTGGTTTCTTTCTCTGAAACTGCAGAAGCTCTTCATTTAACTTCTGAAAAGTGGTTGCACAGATGACACTGTACCACACTGAACAGGAAGTACTGTTACTTTCAGACACCAGCTTCTGGTCTGGCCACACGCCCTCATCTCTCTTTATTTCTCAGTGTAAGGAAGTTGGTATTTCACTTTGGTGCAGAATGAAAAAAACTCCCCTTGCTGACCCTAGAACGTCAAAGCTGCAGTGTACAGATATATAACAAACCTAAAGAATCAAAACTGAACTTGCAGGGCTGAGCTTTGTGTATCATTCTATATCACAGGTGTCAAACTCTGGCCCGCGGGCCAAAATTGGCCCGCAGTGTAATTATATTTGGCCCGCGAGGCCATACCAGATGACTACTAGAGCTGGCCCACCGGTGTTATACAGCGCATGTACCACTAATACTACAAGTCCCAGAATGCTGGTGTTTTGGCACGTCAATCATGACAGGACCCATAAACACCCTCTCCTCTGTTGACTGTAGTCATAGCAACCTCATGCTACTACTGACACTGTGCTGCCCCTCCCAGAAATGGCTAAAAGAAAGACAGAAAACAGGACCTCTCTGGACAGGTGGAGGCAGAACATCTGTTTACATGTGTAAAATACAGACCTGTTTGTCTTGTATTAGGGCTGGACCTGAATATCCGGATAATGATTTTGAGATCCGAATAGTTTTGCGCGCACCCCCCTCACCCTCCGCCGCCGCCACCTAGCTGAGTCTCTGCACCAGCGGTATGTGAGGACACTGCTACTGTGTCACCTCCAGCAGGACATATCCACGCTAATGCCGTCAGACTCCAATGAACACCGCACCTTCGTCCCCCACCCCGGCCACGCCGCCGCACGAACCGAATGTTCGGATGTTCATCAGTAACTGGACCAGAATATCCAGAGCACACATATTACTATTTGGACCAGCCCTGTCTAGTATGTGGGGCCAACGTGGCTATAACCAAGGAGTACAACATTAGATGACACTATGAAACAAAACACCAGGACAAGTACAAGGACCTAGACATGAGTCAAAGGTGCCAGAAAGTAGAGGAGATGAAAAGAAGTTCACAATTTTGGCCCATTTTTGTTTTGAGTTCGACACCCCTGTTCTATATGATTGTTTTTCTGGGTCATTACATGATGTAGCCTAGTGTTTCTCAGCCAACCCATTCCATAGTACATACTGATCTGGCTGCACCTCAGCTCTGGCTGGTTTGCATCTCTTCAAACCTATCACAGGCGTCTTCATGTCTTCATTCTGTCATTTCACCTCTCGGACCTTCTAACATGCAACCGTTCTATTCTGGATGTCCAGGGCGTCTCAGCTTAAGTTTCCATCAGCCATCTGCTAACTGCTCCACCACTAATACCTGGACTCTGGAGGATCTGGTCCTGTCTCTTTTACCTTCTTGTGGAACAGGGCTCTATGAACTTGCTCCTCATCATCAAAGTGTGAAACTTTTATTTCTCACACTATTATTACCTCCTTAACTACCGTTTTAACTTCCAAAGGATCTCTTCTTTTTGAACTAAGCTGAGTGTTTTGAGCTGCAACACAATCCTTTCAGGGGCATCTGGTTCTTTTAGCAGCCCCAGAATTTGTCTCTTTACTTCAGAATTAGGGGAAGTGAGTATATTTGATGGCAGGATGCAAGAGTTATTTGTGTTTATTAGTTTTAGGAGATTAATAAATACAGTTGTCAGGTGAATCGGGAGCTGAAAATGAAAATGACTGTGTGTGAAAACAAAAGTGTTCTGTGTGTGTCATTGTGTTTGTTTTTCTAACAGAATCCTTCCTCTGGAGGGACGTACAATGTCGTAAGAGAAGGGGTTTAAATGTGTGTGTGTGTAAATAGGATCCCTTGAAAACAGTGGAAAGCGTGTATTGTGAGATCAGTGTGAAGCCTCTGGATGAGCAATATGTGTATGTGTGAGAGTGTGTGTATTAATCTTGGCAGTATGAGCTGCTCCTGGCTGCTGCTGTCGTCCAGCAGGAAGTCACATTAAACCAGGGTCATCTGAGGATCAGAGGTCACAGTTGAAAATGAGATGAAGGGAGAGGAGAAGAGCAGTGTGACAACACAGAAGTAAAAGTAATCACCATTCTCTGGCCTTCCATTAGAAGATATTTGCAAAGTTTTATTCCTTCTCTGTAAGTAAACCCCTGATCCATTCAGGACGCTGGGAGTTACAGGTTTCATACTTCTGGTGAGTTTGGAATAAATCTAACTCAGTTATTACTAAAGATATGAAATAACAAAATGTACCAAACTGTAACCAATTGCAACAAATGAATTTCAAGAAATAATGCAGTGACCCATTATGGGTTCTATCTCACTAATCAATAAGTAGTCCATGTTCTTATGTCTGTCCTGTACCAGATAAATGTATCAAGTAGATTACAGAGGCACTAGTCCGGACATAGGCTGTACATAAGTCTGTTGAACTAATTCTATTCTTAAGTATTATCATTGTTACTGTTATTATCATAATCAAGTTAGGTTTAGATACGGCGGCACATTGATGGAGTTTGCATGTTCTCCCTATGACTGCATGGGTTTTCACCGAGTACTCCACCTCCCTCCGACAGTCCAAAAACACGCTGAGGTTAACTGGTGATTCTAAAACAGGTAAGTTATATAAAGAATCAACTGTTGTTTATTGTCATAATTGAGAAAGCTAGTTATAAAGACCAAAACCGTTTTGTGTACCAGGCTGTCAACATGTTGGACATTTTAACATGGGCTTCTATGGATCGACTCTGTTTTGGAATCACCAACACATATCCTAGCTTATGAGTACCTTACATAATGTGTGTTTGCTATTTAGTATTCCTGGAATACTTAACTTGCTGGGCTCACCTCATCAGAGCAGAGCAGATGGTTCAGAGTGAGAAGACTTCAAGTCAGTTCTTTTTTACTGTAGTGAGGGAGAAGCTCTGTGAGGTTATGGGGTTTATTAGCATATTTTACTGCAGCTCCAAGTCATCTTTGTTAAACTTCTCATCATTTTTAGTGATGAAACTAAACTAAAATATTACACTGCTCATCATTGACTTCAGTAGGTTTTAGGAATAAAATGTGTTTCGCTCTTTGTATGGCCCAATGGCAGGACATAAAAAACATAAATGTATAGATCTTTTACTTGGGATCAGAAGGAAAACATTAGAACAAAAGTGAAAATATGGTCAAAATAAAGATCTGTGTTCAATATGAATCTGGGCTTGTCAGCTGCTCTAACTTTAGACTAGTTCAATGCAGTATCACCCTCTTAAGATGCTCTTATTCAGTTGACTATTAGTGCAAACATTTGAATCTTATGTATTAACATCACAGCTCTATTGGTGTGCTAATGTCACGGTGAGAAGCATTATCTTGGTGAGCATAAATAAAACATGTACAATAAATGTTTTAAAATGATCTCTTATTAGACTGAACAGTTTAACATCATCTGCAGAAAAGAAGATATACAGTTGTGTGCGAAAGTCAGGGCACCCCTTTAAAAACAGCATATTTTATATATTAAAAAATTAATATCCATATTTATAGTCTTTCTGGGATATGGGAAAAAAAGACAATATTATCAGGAAACATTAATGCATAGTTACATTTTATTTTATAACTTGAACAAAATTACAAAAATAAAAAACATCATTTTGGCCTGTGCAAAAGTCGGGGCACCCTGAGAGTTTCAATGTGTCAGATTCTTTTAACAAATTCAGACCTTTACCAGCTCATTAGTCCTGAAGCATGTGTCAACAATTGTCATTAGGGAGCGCCAGCTGGTGTGTATTTCAGGGTTTCTTAAATATGGCGACTCCACAAACCTGTGCAAACAACAGCAATCATGGGTTCCTCTAAGAAGCTAAGTAAGACAGAAAAAATGAAAGTTATTGATGCCCACAATGCCGGGGAGGGCTACAAGAAGATAGCAAAACGTTTTCAGCTTGCAGTTTCCACAGTGCGAGGTATAATTAAGAGATGGCAGGTGAGGGGAACTGTGGAGGTCAGGATGAGATCTGGAAGACCAAGGAAACTCTCGGACAGAACAGCTCGTAGGCTGGTCAGAAAGGTAAATCAAAACCCACATTTGACGTCAAAAGACCTGCAGGAAGATTTAGCAGACTCAGGAGTGGTAGTGCACCCGTCCACTGTGCGGCGATACTTGCACAAACAAGACCTTCATGGAAGAGTCTGCAGAAGAAATTCTTACCTCTGTCCTCATCATAAAATACAACGTCAAAAATATGCAACAGAACATGTACAGAAGCCTGATGACTTTTGGAAACAAGTGCTGTGGACTGATGAAGTTAAAATAGAACTCTTTGGCCACAATAAGCAAAGGTATGTTTGGAGAAAAAAAGGAGCAGCATTTCATGAAAAGAACACCTTGCCAACTGTTAAATATGGGGGTGGATCCATCATGCTTTGGGGTTGTGTTGCAGCCAGTGGGACAGGAAGCATTGCTCGGGTGGAGGGAAGAATGGATTCCATTAAATACCAGCAAATTCTGGAGGCAAATATCACAGCATCTGTAAAAAAGCTGAAGCTGAAAAGAGGATGGCTTCTACAACAGGATAATGATCCAAAACATACTTCAAAATCCACCATGGACTACCTCAAGAAACGCAAGCTGAAGGTTTTGGAATGGCCTTCACAGTCTCCAGACTTAAACATAATTGAAAATCTGTGGGTAGATCTTAAAAGAGCTGTGCATGCAAGACGACCCAAGAATATTGCAGAACTGGAAGCCTTTTGCAAGGAAGAATGGGGGAAAATCCCAAATGATAGAATCCAGAGACTTGTCGTTGGCTATAAAAAGCGTTTAGAAGCTGTGATATCTGCCAGAGGGGGTCTTACTAAGTACTGAAGGTACTGACGCTGTAGGGTGCCCCGACTTTTGCACAGGCCAAAATGATGTTTTTTGTTTTTGTAATTTTGTTCAAGTTATAAAATAAAATGTAACTATGCATTAATGTTTCCTGATAATATTGTCTTTTTTTTCCCATATCCCAGAGAGACTATAAATATGGATATTAATTTTTTAATATATAAAATATGCTGTTTTTAAAGGGGTGCCCTGACTTTCGCACACAACTGTAAGTAGGGTAGGTTATAAAAAGTCTAAAAAGAAAGGATGGCCGTGGACAATGTTAGTGCAGTAGATGGTGGTCAGAAATGTTGTGTGTGTTGCTGTATCATGAGAAGTTATTACTCACATTTACTAGCCTGCTAATTCTAAAGGACACAGTTGGCCTCGTCTCTGCATGGTAGCTGTTCTACAGGTGACAGGATGGGGAAGGACCTGCACCTCAGGTTGAATAAATCATTCTCTACTTTGGATATAACCATGGGCATTTCTCTAATTACTGCACCAATATTCTGTATCCAGTCTCAACTGGCTGAACGTATTTGGGTTTTTATAATGAACAATAGGTGATGCTAAGAAGTCACTGTATAGAACATAATTTAAAAATAATCTTTCACATGTCAGAGGAGCAAGTCACTAAGATGAGAGCATTCATACATACATCCGACTCAACAAGTCCATTTGAGGCATGTAGAAGAGGACGCTGTCCGTTTAATGAGCTTGTGAAAAAACACACCTTACAAATCATTCTTATTTTCACTGCTGTGTGCAAACTGAACAACTTAGAGGCTACACATCTTACTAAAGCCTTTCAATTATGTGGCAGAATCAGTTACTAGACACACACAGACAAACAGACAGAAACAGGGACACAAACAGATGCAGATTGTGCTCGACCATACACATATATACGTAGACGCCACGTTGACTGCCGCTGCCGATTGGAGCCGACGTGCCTACGCGGCGGCCATCTTGGTACAGTGCCACTCGCCCCTACAGTGCATTACGTCTATAGAGGAATGACATGTCTGCACTATAAAAGTGATCATAAATCCATCAGTTGTCAACATATATTGTTTGTTACAAACGTCAGACATGGAGGACGGACAGGCAGACATAAATAGAACAAAAGCATCCAAGCATCCTGTGTCAAAGCTACATGTGTGACATTTTAACAAATCAAACCGTTTGGAAATCGGTCAAAAATTCAGTGAATAATTCTACTTTAAGATTGTGGAGTACCTCTTACCTCCATAGACTTACATTCACTCCTCCCTCTGCTAGCCCTGTACCAAGGTGGCGGAGCTTTAGGCACGTCCCTCCACAGTCAATGCGGCGTCTACGTATATATGTCTATGGTGCTCGACCATCAAACACTTCCTGGTTCAATCAACTTGGTAATGTGTTTCACATTCACTCATTCACACACACATTCACACACCAATGACAAGGGACTTTCATGCAAGGTGCCTGCCTACCATTGGGAGCAACTTGGGGTTCAGTGTCTTGCCCAAGGACAGTTCGGCCTGTGGAGGGGCCGGGGATCGAACCGCCAACCCTGCGATCAGTGGACAACCAGCTCTACCACCTGAGCCACAGCTGCCCAAATGTAAATGTATAAATTACAAATCAACATATAGACGCATGAAAACGATACAAAGTGACGCATTAAATACAAAGCACAGTACATACTGGGATAGCACTTTGTTTGCTTAACTCTTTTAATAAATCAATGTGTTTCCTGAAGCTTCATGACACTGTTAGGCCAGAGAGGCTGCACAGTGAACATACAGATACTATAGATACAGACGAGTGACATGTCAAAATGTCTTGGGGTGCGTCATAGGAAAAATGTGATCACTGGGAAGAGTTTTGTATTGATCTGACCTTTCCACCAACAAGTCCACTGAAGACATGCACAAGCCTTTACTTACTTCTGTGTAAAAAGAAGGCATTAAGAGAGAAATCAAGAAAAGGGACTCCAGCGACCAGACAACTGGGAGTGAGTGTGTCAGAGACAAACCCAAATGAAAAAGAACGTTAACTTTTTTGGGTTCTATTCTATCGACTGTCATTTTGGGCTGTTCGGTTTGACTATGTGGTCTGTCATTAAATTGTAGGTAACTCCAGCTTCAACAGGCTCTTTTAGACATTATCCTTCCTTTAAAATAGAATCAGCATTAAGGTCTCAGTTTGATGCCATCATAAGGCCCAATAACGGTCTTTTAATTGACTGATAACATTCAAAGCACAAGCTGCACCGGAAACCTACTGCTCTCTGCCACTGGACCACAGAAAGTGAAGCACACTGTAAGGCGCTACACTCCAGTCTGCCTCGAACATAACAAACAGTTGAACTATGTAAGGAAGAGAGGCACAGTCTCCGATGGCAACATGGAAATATTTATGTGGGAACCAAACAACAGGCAAGAAAAAGTAGCAGAGAAAGAGGTGACAAACTGCTGCGGAGAAAAGCTCTGCCAGCTCGGATTTCTTTTTGCCTTTTTTTCAGACAGAGGTAGAAGAGCAGAGGAATATGTTCTATTTTTAAAATAAAGGGGAATTCAAGAATGGATTAAAGAGTGTCAGAAGGAGAAAAGCCTGCAGAAAGACCATTCCAACTAGACTGGTGTTTGAAGGTGAACAGGTGAAACGCTGAGCTGCACATGATGAAGAAAGATGCTTTGTTTTTTTATGTCATTTATTACATTAGTAAAAGAGGACAGGGTCAGAAGAAGACAGCCTTTAGGTTTTGTTAATGGGTCTGTTTTGGAGCCTCATAACAGTCACAGCGAATCGTTTGTTTGAAATGTCAACACAAAGTTACATACAGAAGGAAATGGATTAAAAAGAAGCGTCACTTCAAAGACGACACAGTGTCAGAGCCTCAGTGAGTGTGTGTGATGTTTACATGGGATACAGAGGGATCTGCTGCTGTGTAGCACTGTATGAATGGTAAATACTAGTATCCTGGTTACTGTTTACAGTGAGTGTTATGTGCAGATACTGTGATATACGAGTAGGAAGCAGTGGTTTGGATATGGTTACTGGGACATTCCTGTAACCTCCATTCATTGGACTGAAGCTGCTGACCTGATTTGTTCCACTGTGTATGTTGGTTAAAAAAAAGCACCCTGTCACCTGTCTGTATCTGATCTGAACTCAGGCTTGTGCTACAGCAGCTCTTCTATAGGATCAGAGCACACAGACCAGCCTTCAGTCTCTATACACATCAGTGAGCCCTGGGTTCCCATTACACTGTTCCCAGTTCACAGGTTGTTCTTCCTCTGACCACTCTGACCACTTGCATACTTTGAATATCCCATAAATCCTGTGGTTTGGAGATGCCCTGTTCCAGTTGTCTAGCCGTCACAGTTTGTTTATTTTCAAAGTTGCTGAGATTGTTAGGCTGCCCATTTGTCCTGCTCCCAACCCATCATCTTTAAGAACTGACTGGTAAGTTGCAGCCTAATACAGCTTTGGAAATAACTGTTGTACCACCAGACCTCTTCCTCTGTGATTCCATGACAGTGGAATCCTACTAACTACTATTACAAACCACATCATTGGATGTGAATATTTATGTAAATTAGACAGCTTCCTAATTGATTTGTAAATGTTTTGCAGAGTACTGTCAAAACAATTTAATCAATCTAAGCGGAAATCTGCACCACAATAAAGTGTTCAAACAGTGAATGTGAGTGTGCTTACGTGATCAACTCTATATGTAATGTTTCTCATTGCTACAGCAGACAGCCTAACGGGACGCCTTCATGCAAATGCCTTATTTCACTTTCTGAGCACATCCAAACTGCACTAAACCACAAAGTAAAGTACAGAATTGTGCCAATTAGAAATCTGAGTTAAGCTACTGTACTTACAAAGCATATGAACGATCCAGGAGACATCCTGGACATTTTAAACAGAACAGAAGTCTCGCCAAATCCAGGAACCACCTAGATTGAAAGCTTGGTGTGGGGCAGATTTATTCAAGTATTTAAATGATCTTTTTTTTTGCACGTCATACCAGCATAACTGTGTTATGTGTTGAGTGTGCGTAGAAATGCCTTAACCTTTTTTAATTGCTGAAATGATCAAATCTGTAAAGTGCCTTTGATAACTGGACTGCATTTACAGTATTTGCATTTGACACCTTTCACTGATTAAATCACACTGGTATTGTTGCTTCCAGTTCACGCTACAGGCCTTCAGTCCCTCTGATGTCAGAAACAAGCTCTTGACCCCAGGAAAGCAACTGGGGAAGATAAACTGGACCCATCTTCTAAAGCTCTGTGCCCCAGTCATTGCTGAACAAATTACATATTCATTTAATCTGTCCATCTTGACCACACTGGTCTGTCAGGTCTGGAAGTCAGCACATGTTGTCCCACAGAATCAGTGTCTATTTAAAAAAACTGTATAACTAGAACGCACTTTAGCGAGATGCAGACCCACGCTGGATGCCTTCCTAAACATGGCATGTAACCCTGTGACCTTGACCTTTGACTTTTTGGCCCTATAATTAATAGGTGACCAGGTTAGGTCAGAATCAACACCTGTGCTGAGTTTGGTTATCCTATCTCTATTTGTTCTTAGTTATGGTGCGGACATACACACCCACATACAGACAGACAGATGGCAGTAAGTTCAAGGTCAAAGGTCCAGTTCAAGGCTAAGAGGTGCAGTGTGGTAGTCCTACCCTTACATAAACCAAAGTTCATCATTGCAAGCTTCTATACTAGATTATAAGGGGATTTTGCGCTAAGTAGCCCTGTGACCTTGACCTTTGACCTTTGGACCCCAAAATTAATGGGTGACCAGGGTAGGTCAAGATCAACATCTGTGCTGAGTTTGATTGTCCTATCTCCACATACATACTGACAGACATAGTTTGGACATTGGCCAGTAGGGTACGTGGGTATGGCGGTCACGGCCATCTGTCTGTCTAACTACCCTGTCTCACTAAAGTCTTCAAGTGTATTTAACCATCAGTTCACATCATTCCTCTCACTAAATTCCATTTTAAGTCCACACCAGTCATGTTTTAGGGCAAAACAAAGTACTGTCACTGCTCTAGACACAAATGACTTAATATCTGCTGTAGAACAAGAGAAATACTCTGCTGCTCTCTTTGTTGATTTATCCAAAGCATTTGCTTCTGTCGACCACAACAGGCTGACACACAGGTTACGTGATATTATATGTTACATGTCACGTAAATGGTTCCACAGTTATTTGTCTCACTGTCAGCAGTGCATACCTTTAGGAAATGTTTGTTCTGAATTTGTAGAACTCCTCTGTCAAAAGGAGTTCTACAAGGTTCAGCTCTGGGTCCTGTTCACTCAGTATCAATACAACTTAATCCACCATAACAAACTGTTCTTACCACTTGTACACAGATGGTACAGCCCTCTACTGATTTTCTAATACAGCACAGTCAGCCATTCAAACCCTGCATCAAGCTGTGAACCAACTGCAAAGTGCACTTGTTCAGTTAAAACTTGTTCTCAGTGCAAAAACATCAAATATACGCTCTTATTGGGAGAAATCCTTGAAGGGAGTTTCCACATCACCACTCTGACTTAAACTCCATATTGATACATTTCTCTGCAAGCTGCCACAGTAAATTGGGTATTTCTATAGCAACAGAGCCTCTTTTCATTGAAGCTGTCTTCTTATCTGTCCCATACTGTGGTGATGTCATCTCCAGAAACACCACTAACTCCGATCTGAAAGCCCAGGATCCAGTTTAGCACTCTGTAAATTCTTCACAGTAGGGCGAGACAGACACAGGTTTCTATTCATTTATGAGGCACTGAATAGCAAAATGCTGCAATACATTATTTCTTTGTTTAATTGGTCCCAAAGTCATTATTCAGCTTGTTCAGGTGATTTGCTATGTCTCAAAGTCCTGTGTGCTCACATCAAAATCAGTAAACCTGCTTTTAGCTTCTTTGATGCACAGCCTCGGAACATTCTGCATTACATTAAAGCTTGGTGCAGCTAGCTGTACTGTACCTGTTGGTCAGTTTAAATTCATGATTACAGACTATACTGCTACACAGGCTTTAACTGTGTTTCTTCTTGTTTTCTCATGGATTGTTGCCATTTATTCTGTTGACTGTACTCTGGACATCACTGTAAATGAGGACATTCCCTGAGTGATTCCTCGGGATTTAAATGAAGGTTGAGTGAATGAATGAATGAATATGACTGATCCTTAGCTGTCCTGTTGCAACATGACTCTTCTTTTCCTTCTTGTTTAAGCGGTTGATTCAGCTTGGTCAAGGAGGTCCGTTTAAACAGACCAGATTTAAATGGAGTAGAAACCACACTCATAAAGCAGCAGTGTGCAGGGCAGCACTGGGAGACTGTAGCACAGTCTGTGTTGTGGTGCTGTGATGGAGAGGCAGTGTGTTTCCAGGTACATCCAGCCCACAGTGACAATGAGAAGAACACGCATGCAGAGCCAGTTGTTGAATGAAATGGACTGGCTTGGTTTTTCACTCCAGCTCCTCTAACACATCCCTAAATATACACATGAAGCCACTTAGTCTCCCAACCAGAGTCTGATTAGTTACTGTTACTGTAACCGTACAGCCACAGTCTAGAAATACCGTAACTAAACAAATTGAATGTTCTTGAGAAAGCGGCTCTTCAAACTCGGTCTGGGAAACCAACCTCAGCTGTTTACATCTCTTCCTTTCCTGCCTCTCCCTCTCTGTGGTGCCGTCTTTGGGTAAATTACAAATGTTAGAAACCTATAGAGCAGAGGAGCAGTGAGGAACGGAAGGCTGGTAGTAAATCCAATTAAAGCTGGTCTTCTAGCTACTTCACCAAACTCTCATTTCAGTATCAGTCTGAAGTGCAGAGGCAGGCTTAAAAACTCAGTGAGCTTTATAAATATTTGATGAGGATGAAACATGTTTGTTAAGATACACATAAAGTATTTTAGCAGGGTTTTTTTTTAAACACTGATCACATACATTTTGTTTAACATGTGTTTTGAATTCTACATTTTCAGTTTTAATCCTCCAGACCCCAAAACCCACCAGCCGAGACACGTTACCTTTTAAAAAATCATACCAGACCAACACTCCATTCATCAGGATCAGAAACTGTAAAAGCAGAAAAGCATCGTCAGATTTTCAACTTTCTAACAGTCCTTGAACTACTTCTGTGTGATGCAATGTCTACTAGGAAAACTAACCAGATCTGGGCTTCAAGCGGTGATAAGTCATCAAAATCACCTTATTCTACACGTGTCATTAAATATTCACCAGATCCTGTAGAAAACTAAAAGGCTGCACTCCTCGGCATAACTGAGAAGCCATGACTGACTCAGCTGCAACCAACAGTCACATGACCTCAGACTGTGTTTACAGGCAGCAGACAGGAGACAGAAATGGAAACTAATTAGACAGACTGAGAGCAAATTAAAGCAAAACTGATCCATAAAATAAATGCAGCATTGCTCTGAAACTCTATACAGAGCAGCAAGTTGTCAGCAAGTTGATGAAGATCCATTCAGCATAGTGAAATATCTTCCCAGACCCCCATTTTTTCCAGTATTGCTAACACCTGTGGGCACTTGAGAAATGTTGTACATGTTGATTCCAGGTTCTGATTTTTTTTGTAAAATAAATAATCAAAGAAATTCAACTTAGTTGGTTTTTATAAGGGCTGCACAGTGGCTCGGTGGTTAGCAGTGTTGCCTCACAGCTAGAAGATCCCTGGTTTGCGTCCCGGTTAGGAGGCCTGGGATCTTTCTGTGTGGAGTTTGCATGTTCTCCCTGTGCAGCGTGGGTTTTCAACGGGTTCTCCAGCTTCCTCCCACAGTCCAAAAGCATGCTGAGGTTAACTGATTATTCTAAATTGTCCGTAGGTCCCTGCCTTCGCCCGAGTCGGCTGGGATAGGCTCCAGCTCCCCCGCGACCCTACAGAGGATTAAGAGATGTATAAATAATGGACGGATGGATGTCCATAGGTGTGAATGGGAGTGTGCTTGTTTGTCTCTATATGTAGCCCTGTGATAGATTGGTGACCTGTCCAGGGTGTCTCCTGCCTTCACCCGAGTCGGCTGGGATAGACTCCAGCCCCCCATGACCCTACAGAGGATTACGCGGTGTCTAGATAATGGATGGATGGTTTTTAGAATTGATAGCATTATAGCTGTGTCACACTGCTCAGAAGACATTTTTAATATATTTTTCTGGGGAGTGTTTCTCTGTTTTTATCGACAGAGGGAGAGACGGGGTGAAAGGGGGTAGAGAGGAGAGAGAGACATGCAGCAAAGGGCCGTGAGCCAGACTCAAACTCACAACCACTGCTGGAGACCTACACCCACGTGGCAACGCTATACGGCTCCACAACACAGAAGACATTTTTGTTTTTCTCCTTCTAGCCCTGGTTTCCATGGAGGTGCAGGACTTTATATTGCAGTGAAAATTGTGGCCACAGTGAGTAAATATGTGGGATGTAGGAATGCCAGCTCATCCCATAGACATCCCAGCTCAACACAGAATGGGACAGCGGTAGACACGCTATCATGCATGTGCACACAACACACTAGCGAACGCAGAAGCTAGAAAACCTGCGTTCCTTATCAGATGTCACTGGCTGGACATCTGCTGAGGCCTCACTAATTTGTGTGACCAGATTCTGAACTTGAAAGCAGCAGCATCCTACCAGCACAATTTCAATAAGAGTCAACAAAATAGTTGAACTACATCACTTTTAGACAATATGGTGAGCACATACTCTGATTCCACAAGAGCACGTGCTACATTGATTAAATGCATTTACAGTTATTTACATTGTAAAATCATTTAGTATAACATGACTAAATAATTTGGTTTTAAAGATGCCTAAGCAGATAATAGCAGGATGGTGAATTTGTGAGAGTGGTAAAGAATGGTCATGTATTCCGCACTAGCAGAAATAAACAGTGGCTGAATTTTCTAGTTATATGCCTTCATGTATTCACATCTGAGGGAACGTTCTATAACAACACATTACTGCAGCATGTGTTCCTTGCTTTTGTTATTGCCACTCCATCATTCTGTAGTTTGTCATCCCCTGTAGCCATTCTTCCTCTACCTGAATCATTCAAACGTACCGGCTCCCGTATCAGTTTTCTTGAGATGAATATTATTTCAGCAAAGTAATGAAACAGTGACTGCAGTCAATGCAATCATGAAACCCTGCAGGCAGAGTGGAAATAAAATGGCTATATTTGAGCTGTGTGCTGACCCAGAATATGTTCATATGACAGATGGTACAGACATCCGTGTTCCACAGACAATGTGACAGCAGCAAACACTTTTGTGCATGGAGCCACACAATGCAGAAGCAAACCTGGAAGCTAGAAAACCTGGATGTTCCTTATCAGATGTCACAGGATGAACAACTGCTCAGGCCTAATTTGAGTGACCTGAGTTTGAACTTGACAGCAGCAACGTCTGACTAGCACAGTGTGATTCAGCATTGTTACTGATGATCATTTAAAACTGTGGCCACACAACAGAGAAACATCATCATAGGCCTGTGATACAGTTAGGTCCATAAGTATTTGGACATTGACACAATTTTCAGCATTCCAGCTCTGTACAACACCACAATGGATTTGAAATGAAACAATCAAGATGTGCTTTAAGTGCAGACTTTGAGCTTTAATTTGAGGGTATTTACATCCAAATCAGATGAACGGTGTAGGAATTACAATACATTTTATATGTGCCTCCACCTTTTTAAGGGACCAAAAGTAATTGGACAATTGGCTACTCAGCTGTTCCATGGCCAGGTGTGTGTTATTCCCTCATTATTTCATTTACAAGGAGCAGATAAAAGGCCTGCAGTTCATTTCAAGTGTGGTATATTCATTTGGAATCTGGTGAGGTCATCTCTCAATATGAAGTCCAAAGAGCTGTCACTATCAGTGAAGCAAGCCATCATTAGGCTGAAAAATCAAAATAAACCCATCAGAGAGAAGCAAAAACATTAGGTGTGGCCAAATCAACTGTTTGGTGCATTCTTAAAAAGAGAGAACGCACTGGTGAGCTCAGCAACGCCAAAAGACCTGGAAGACCACGGAAAACAAGTGTAGTGGATGACAGACGAATCCTTTCCCTCATTAAGAAAAACCCCTTCACAACAGTTGGCCACATCAAGAAAACTCTCCAGGAGGTAGGTGTATCTGTGTCCAAGTCAACAATTAAGAGAAGACTTCACCAGAGGAAATACAGAGGTTTCACCACAAGGTGTAAACCACTGGTGAGCCTCAAAAACAGGAAGGCCAGATCAGAGTTTGCCAAGAAACATCTAAAAGAGCCTGTGCAGTTCTGGAACAACATCTTATGGACAGATGAGACAAAGATCAACTTGTACCAGAATGATGGAAAGAGAAGAGTATGGAGAAGGGAAGGAACTGCTCAAGATCCAAAGCATACCACCTCATCAGTGAAGCATGGTGGTGGTAGTGTAATGGTGTGGGCATGTATGGCTGCCAGTGGAACTGGATCTCTTATATTTATTGATGATGTGACTGCTGACAAGAGCAGCAGAATGAATTCTGAAGTGTTTCGGGCAATATTATCTGCTCATATTCAACCAAATGCTTCAAAACTCATTGGACGGCGCTTCACAATGCAGTTGGACAATGACCCGAAGCAGACTGCGAAAGCAACCAAAGAGTTTTTAATGGCAAAGAAGTGGAATGTTCTGCAATGGCCAAGTCAATCACCTGACCTGAATCCAATTGAGCAGCATTTCACTTGCTGAAGACAAAACTGAAGGGAAAATGCCCAAAGAACAAGCAGGAACTGAAGACAGCTGCAGCAGAGGCCTGGCAGAGCATCACCAGGGACCAAACCCAGCGTCTGGTGATGTCCATGAGTTCCAGACTACAGGCTGTCATTGACTGCAAAGGATTTACAACAAAGTATTAAAAAGTGACAATCTGATTTATGATTATGTTAGTTTGTCCAAATACTTTTGGTCCCTTAAAAAGGTGGAGGCACATATAAAATGTATTGTAATTCCTACACCGTTCATCTGATTTGGATGTAAATGCCCTCAAATTAAAGCTCAAAGTCTGCACTTAAAGCACATCTTGATTGTTTCATTTCAAATCCATTGTGGTGTTGTACAGAGCTGGAATGCTGAAAATTGTGTCAATGTCCAAATACTTATGGACCTAACTCTATATGCAGAAAGCTTAGATGTAATGTTTTTTTTAGTTATTTCATATAATGAAATTGTAAAATGAAGAAGCACAGAATCGGCAACAAAAAGCAGTTGTGATTTTTTTTATTAGATATAATTTGGATATAATTTGGAACTTCTCCTTCTCTTGTTCTGATTGCATCATGCCCTGAGGCCTTAGTGTGGCCTTAACCTGACTACCGCCACTGTTTGGTATAGTTTAAATCTAAAGAACTCACCCTGGGAAGACGTGGTACACTGTCTTGTGTGGATCATTTAAAAGCAGGCTTATCCAGAGATTGGAAATGTTCAAACAGAGAGCCTGAGCTATCAACTGGCACTGTGGTGTTTGAAAGAAGTAAGAAAGTAAGAGTCTGTGAGCATCTACTAATGAAAGACAGACAGTTTCATTATGGGTAATGTAGGATCTACAGTTGTGCAGCTGGACTTATATTTGAGATTACAAATCAGGATATCATTACCTTGGCTGCACATATTCTGACCATTTTTTAAATGTGTCTCTTTTGGGTCTACTAACACTAAAATTATTTTTTTTTTCATCTTCTCTTGATAACTGTCTTTCATAGCAGCAATAATTGTCACTCTAAGAGATGGCACGCTGCAGTGCCCATTACAGACTAGGCCTGCTGTTACTAATGACACAAGGAAATTAAATGGGAAGAACACATCAGGTCAACTTTAATGTTTGGTTGTGAAGCACAAAGTGCGTTCCACTGAGTAATGTGCTTTTAATGCACTTACAAAATAATGTGTTGGCAGATACTCATGCTCCTGCTGCAGAGACATTAATAAATGTCTTCTTTAAACAGAACTCTGGTGCTACAGCAAATATCTGAATCAGACCCTCAGTGAACAGTGAACAAAATGAGGGAGGTTCAGAAAGGCTGAATAGTAGGTCCTACATGGTCGTGTAAACATAATGTAAACTTCACTATAGTCACAGGGGACACATTCACCTGTGATCTTTGTCTTGTTTAAAAAGCCTCCACACCTCATTTTGACATTTTGAACAAGGGAACATTTCCCATCATACACTAAAAAACACTAACTGCCATAAACCAACTAAACTGCTGTTAAGGTGCAGATTTTCTCACCCAAGAAAAAACAATGCCAACATTGTATAGACAAACTTCAGATTACTGACATATTTTATTTAAATTACAATTATATATTATGTGAAGCATTTTCCAATACTTCAGCAGTTATTGAAGATCTGAACAATAAACAGTCACTGTCCATGTGTAGTGCTGCTGAGAAGAATTTTCTAAAGGTGCATCAAGCTTCCATTTTATCCAAAATAATTACTAGAACTTCTTTTTGACGGTATTCATCATAATCGCTCACGCAAATTTCAGCTGCTTCTCTTAAGTAGTTTGTCTATAGAGAATACACACAATTCCAAATAAGCATTTTTGTTTTGATGAAGGATTGCAGGTTCTCGAGAAACACGTGCCACTTAAATTTTTTCAAAAAATGACAAACCTTCAAATTATGACGTTGACATGCAACGACAAAATGTTTCAAGCTAAATTTACAAGTGATTCTATTCATACTGAATTCATATTGCTATGAAGATAACACCTTACACCTATTCAGGTAGCAGATTCCCAGTATTTCTAAAAACACAACACATAAAGTTACAAGAACATGGTAAAAACTCATCAGTGTGGTTATCAGATTTACGCATGAAGATCAAGCTTATATGTTCATATAAATTGTAAGTTGGAATCACAGTTGTGAAGCAGTCTGTAGTTCATCTGTTTCTGCATCTCACAAGACGTCCACAGTCATCAGTGTAGTGCCAAAGTACAGTATCTCCAATGTCAAAGCAGCCATATGCACTAAGTCAGTTAACTGTCTCTATACGAACACGTTAGATGTTTCCAGTATTTGGTCTCACTAGGGTGAGGGATATATGCTGTATAAATATGGTACATTTTGAATTAGCGATAGTACATCGTTTCACCTGCTATGCTTCACAGATACAGTAACTCTGCCACCTTCAAAGGGAACAAAGAGTCTTGCCTGAGGAAACCTCCTGGCACAGCCTCAGGAACTAATTCATTCATGCTACATAAGTATAGCCTTTCACTGCCCTGTGCTTGACTCTTTTGGAAATACAGGAACTTTATTTGAAATCTAAACATGTATTCACATAATTTGGAACTTCATCTCTTGTTCTGATTGCATCATGCCCCGAGGCCTTAGTGTGGCCTTAACCTGACTACCGCCACTGTTTGGTATAGTTTTAATCTAAAGAACTCACCCTGGGAAGACATGGTACACTGTATTGTGTGGATCTTTTAAAAGCAGGGTTATCCAGAAATTGGAAATGTTCAAACAGAGAGCCTGAGCTATCAACTGGCACTGTGGTGTTTGAAAGAAGTAAGAAAGTAAGAGTCTGTGAGCATCTACTAATGAAAGACAGACAGTTTCATCATGGGTAATGTAGGATCTACAGTTGTGCAGCTGGACTTATATTTGAGATTACAAATCAGGATATCATTACTTTAGCTGCACATATTCTGACCATTTTTTAAATATTTTGCAACTTCTGTTTCTCCCAAACTTAAATGATTTTGCATTGTGGCCCACACAGCAGTTTTTCAGGGCTGCTCAGAAGTACCTACCATGAAGTAGGTCCTTTTTACTCCAGTGAAAACAGCCTTGATAGAAGCTCTACAGGGACATATAATAAGCTCATGCTCAAAGGATGCGGCCACCAGAAAATGTCACAGCAATAAAGCTGTCAGGCTCATACAATTTTTACAGCTGCATGCTCTGACAAGCAGTTTTAACACATTTGGGAACTGTCCAGCCATCTTTTACTAGCGTCTGTCAGTGTCTAAATGTCTAAGGGTGTCATTAAGCCTCCAATTGTTTCCAGAGATTAACCGTTAACAGTTCCATGAGCTATAAGTAGTTACATTATTGCAATAAAATCTGTTGAAAAGATTTCTTATTGTCACATTTCCTCCTTTCCCTGCTAGTTACTGTCAGTAACAATACAGTGATGCATCTGTACCATTACAAAGTTTATTTTTAAACTTTTCTGTTCTTTTAGTCGTCAGAATAGTATCAGAGCTCTGACTTATTCATTACTTAGGCAGCAAAGAGCCAGAGAGAGAGAGAGTTTTACTTGAGTCTACTTTGCTTTGTCAGTGGTTGTCAAGGAAGAGGGCTGAAAGGTAACTAGGGCTGCATCTAAAATCACACACACACTGCTCTCCATTCATTCTGTCCTTGTTTCCCTCTGACTTTGTTTCTGCAATCTGAATAGCAATTCACATATAATTGGCTTCAGTCAACATACAGACTAGTATTGAAGCTAGGCTAATATACAGACAGGTAAATCACTTCTTAAACTGTGTCTCTCTATAAATGCTGATGGACAGGGGGTGTCGTTTAAGGGTTTTGCATGGTGGAGCCTTGTGTTGCTTCCAGTAGCCTGGTGATGATGTCAGAGTGTGTGGGGTGAAAGGTCAGGCCATCCACCTCCATGGCCAGGTGACCAGTTTTCCCACTTCGGATTCCAAATCTCACCAGAGTTGAAAGGAAAGATTCCTCCTAGCGTACAAAGGAAGACAGAGATTGAGTGTGTAAATGGCAGAGGCAGAGATGTGCAATGCGTCTAAATTAGCATTCATTTGGGGGTTTTTTTATGTGGTGTTTTTGTGGCGACCCGACAAATGAACTATTCTTACTGTCCTTTTAGCTCAGTTTTTCTTTCCACCGACAGCTCGACTCATATCTGGTTGTGTAGCTGTTAAATGCTCCACTTTGTTCACCTGCTAATCCAGAACTCCTCTGTGTGATGTCTGGTGCTGAGCAGGTAGTGTACAGTGAGTTTATCAGAGCATTATGTAGAGATTCTGCCTGCTGCTGGGAAATAGGTTGGTGAGAAGAAAGCTGAAACAATGAGCTGAGCAAGGCTGAAACACTGGAGAGTCACATGACAGTTTTCGGTGGGGTGACTCAAGGCAACACTTTCAAACTAAAATGAAACTGGTTTCCTTTTTACGTTCTCTTGTCAGTTTGTGGTGTCCTGTGGACCAGGCACATTTGTGTACATTGGTATGCAGGTGCAAAGCCTTTATAATCCTGGTCTCAAACAGTGAACAGACACAGAGAACACATTAAAAGTGTCTGAATCTTTATGCATCCTGTCACTGGATGAAGTTTTTATTTTCTTTGTTTAAAGTGATTTTTTAGGCATTTCTGCCTGTATGTGATAGAGACAGACACAAAATGAAGGGACAGCCAACAGGACAATGGCATGCAGTAGGTGTCTGGCCTGCTGGGAACTGAACCAGGGACTCATTGATGACAGCATGTGCACCCACATGGTATACACCCTCATGTCTTCACTATTGGGTCACCCCATCATGGTGTCATTCACAAAGAGGGTTCAGAGAGACAGCAAGAAAGTAGGTGATCAAGTTCCCTGTGGAACTCAGAATATTAAAATAACTGGCTTGAATAATGTTTTGCTGAAGATCATTTAAAACACACTAAACTGTTTGTTAGGAGGAATGTGAGAAAGCAGAAAAAATCCTGACAAGCAAGACTGGAGAAGGGTTTGTTTGTCTGTTACCTTTTCCACTGACGGCAGGTTAGCAGTCCAGTCCTGCAGCTGATCTTGGGGGGTTACTGGTTCCAGTCCCAGTCCCTTCTTTAGGTACCGCTGGTGTGAGGGGCAAGTGTGGAGCAGGTAGAGTCCACAGGCCACAGCATATCCTCCCCAGTTAGACACCCCTGCAGCGGCATGGGACAGTGGTGAGGTGACAGAAACATTACTGAGTTCCTTTAATAATCAAGATTTAATTAAGATAACTGAAATATATTTAAAATGATATTAGAAACGGGGAACTGCCATACTTTTGGTGGAATTTAATGATGTTTTCCATTGATGCATTCAGGTCAGTTAAGGACTTAACTGGCCACACTGTCACTTTGCTACGAGTTTCCCCGTGTGACTGTGTACTTATTATCTAGGAATGCATCACTGACACAGAAAGCTAGACGGGCTAGAAAACACTGTGAAAACAGTACAAAAAGCTCAGCAGAGGCTGTATTTCATCAGGCTGCTGAATAAGGCCAGACTCAGACGTCAGCCCCTCACCCTAGCCCATGGAGAGCACGTTGAAAGCATCCTCACTAGTGATATTACAGTGTGTAATGGCAACACCACCCAGGAAATCGCTGCAAAGGCTCATTAAAACTACAAAGAAGGTCACCGGCTCTGATCTCCGCTCCATGGACACTATATGCACCCAGCGCTGCAGGAGGAGAGCACAGAGCATTCTCAGGGACAAACACCACCCAGCTCATGCTCTGCTCAGGTGGACTCAGGATACAACCTGAGACACCGCAGGCCTTCGAGCATCAGCACTAACAAGGTTCACTTCCACAACAGCTTTTTTCCAGCCACTGTCAGGCTAGTGGCACAGGACATTAAGGGGGGAAGAAGTACCTCATTGCCCAACCCATTAACACTCTGGACAATTAACCAACTTACCTATCACCTCTCCCCACACTTAATGTCCATATCCACATGCAATATTACCACGGTCATTTCACTTCTGTTTTCAAACCAGCAAGTGCAATATAACTTCTGTACACCACGAAATATGTGCAATTACCTTCTCAGGTAATTTTGTATTTTTAAAAAGTGTTATTTTTAACACTTTTTAAAAATACAAAAGGCTTTTTTAATACAATGTGTACTTATTTTATTTTTATTCTGTATATTTGTATTTTTTTATTGCTGCTGCTCTTACTTTATTTTTTTTCTATAGATAAAGCTGACTCAAGAAAACGCACAAAGAATTCCAAAGTACTAGTAATGTAATGTACCTGTGCAAACGGCAATAAAACTCTAATCTAGGATTTAATTAAGATAACTGAAATATATTTAAAATGATATTAGAAACAGGGCCACTGCAATACTTTGGGTGACATTAAATGATGCCCTCCATTGATGCATTCAGGTCAGTTAAGGACTTAACTGGCCACACTGTCACTTTGCTACGTGACTGTGTACTTATTATCTAGGAATGCATCACTGACACAAAAAGCTGTGTGTGGTAATTCATCCTTATTTCTTCTTTTTGATTCCACTTCTCTATTTCTACTAATATGACCCAGTGTGTAAAAGCTCAGTGCATACGAACATAATAACTCAGAATACGTAGAGGATGTGCACAGAGGCCAGTCATGTGCATTGTGTGTTTGTGTGTGTGTGGATTTGTGGGTGTAGGTTATGTGTATCTATACTCTTAGGAGCTGAGACATCATTGATGTCATTGATGTCTCAACTGTGTTCATGAGCATCTCTGTTCTGTGTATATGCACCCATTACTGCAGTAACAGTAGAATGCGTAGCATTTACTCTGCACACTTGAATGAGTGAGTGAGTGTAGATCCATACCAGCAGTAATGGCAAAGTCAGCAGGAACATCACAAGCTATAAGACTCCCTTTGGGCATCAGGCTCTTCACCTTCTCCTTCACTTTACCCATCCCCAGCTCATTACCACCATCACCAATTCCTGCAGCAACACAGAGAAGAACAGCTTACATAAATTACCAGCATTAGGAACAACAGGCACATTCTTATTTATATCTCCAAGAATAAACCAACTGTGTTAGAGTGTAGCAGCTTTAACACAGTGAGAGTGTGTGAAAGCTTGTAAAAAGGTGCACATATATTGCTCCTGTCTTTCAGCATAAAACACATTTAAAAGAAGTTCAAACTTATTTCATACCAGGTGCAGCAGGATCACATCACCAAGGCAAAACTAAGTTTATGTCCAGATGCCAACAGAGCATACAGTGTCAAATGTTCACAAAAAACCTGGGTTACAGTCTCCATGTTCAAAAGCATAATGTGTCCAAAAACACATCCTAGCTTAAATAAATTACCAGCATCGACAAGAATAAACCAACTGTGTTAGAGTGCAGCAGCTTTAACACAGTGAGGGCATGTGAAAGCTTGTAAAAAGGTGCACAGCTATTTCTCCCATCAAGCTGACACAGCAGGACCAAACACCTCTTTTATTCCACACACTCTCCTTCTTTGTCAATACCCACAGTGCAGCTCATCTTGCAGCAATTCATTTGGGGACTCAGGAATGTATTCTGGAGCTGCTTCAAGCACCTTCAAGACATTTAAACCCCACAACTCTTTTTTAATTTTCAAACGTCTTTACAAACAAACGTCTTTAACCCCAACAAATAATGATTCAGTTGGAATCACCTCATCAGAATTGATCATCAGAAATCCCACAGCTCCCTCTGGAGTCAGAAGAGGTTCCTCACAACTTTTCACTCCCCAAGACCTTTAAACCAACCAGCAGCAGCAGCAGCAGCATCACATTCATGTTCAGGTGGCTAAATTAAGACCAGTCAGAGATCACTTTTTAAATTTTAGACGGGTAAAATTCAGAGTGTGTATTACTAAAATGCTAGCCTTTTCCTCAGTGTTGAAGTGCGCAGACACACTGTTTGATTGGCTGCACTCGGCCACCTGACATTCAGCAGGTCTGTTTGTGTGTCTCTGGACAGCACATCTAAGTAGATAAAATCACTCGGCCTCAGCTGAGGTAAATCTGACTTTACAACACCTTCTTTTATCTTTTCAAACTAATTTTGGCAACACATCTGTTTGAGCTGCTGCACTGCAGGAAGTGAGAGGGAACCAGAGGCTTCTCTGTGCATAGACGTGTAACAGTGAACCCATACATGTGATGCATTCAAGGATAATTGGTAAACTGTAGCGTCTACAGACAGCCTGCACCTGAAGAGGTTTAGCGAACATCTGTAAAGTGTAGATTACAGATGTTCCACCTGGGTTACACTCTCCCCCTATAAACTGAATGAGTCTGTGCATGCACATCATTCACATCCCAACACCCACCACCACCAGTAGATTCTCAGCCTGCAGAAACACTGAGATAGAACGACCAGCTCTGTGTGTTTATTGCAAAGAGTGCAACCACAACACAGCTGGGAGCTGAGCTATTATTGTAAGAACATTGGCATCCCAAGAAACATGTCCCGTGCACTGACAGGTGTGTGGCCAGCCTGTCGCCCCACAGCATTTCAGCCTCAGGTAGCAGCAGAAATGATAATAAAATTTAACACTGCTTATGATATAATCAAAGAAGAGCTACTGTTTACTAAGTCTAAGTTCCAAAACATTTCAATAACAACCAGCGAGAACAAAATGTGCAAAACATTTATCTGTACCTATATTCCTGGTTACATTTACATTATTATATCATGAAATCATCATTTCAAAAAAGGCAATCCTTTAAATATACCATTCATAGAGAAAGATTGTGGTTGCACCCAAATTATGTGCTTGTGAACCAAAATGAAACAGTTAGGCCTGCCAGTAGAACCACAGTGTGTTGACTTACTTACATAGAATTATGAACATTTTACATTTTGTTTGATCATCACATTGATTTACCTGTTGAACATACAGAGTAGTTATTTCATATATTATTTTGAGACAGCAGACGTGAATTATTTCTCACTAGGGGTCATGTGTGTTTTGCATCTAAAAACAATATGTCTGAACTGTGCAAACAAAGCCTTCTCACTCCGAAAAAAATCTGTTTGGTCTCTACAATGGTCTGTTATTGCTCCCAATTTGCAACCCTATATGTATACAAATAAGGACGTGTAAAAAAAACTTAGTATAATATGAGTGGTACCTACCTGTGGTACTAATTCCTGGGATGTCCTTGGCAGCGATAAACAGGTTATCAATGGGATCCACCAGATGCTTGATGTTTATTCCTCGCATGTTGTAGTAATTTCCATCTGAAGCCCGTCCACTGCGCTCTATCGCCACAAGGTGGTCGTACCTGATACACAGCATCAAAACCACAGTCCTTTAGCACTACTGAAGCTGGGAAATACAGCACATGAGATTAAAATCCAGTTTTGAATAAAATAATGCAGTATTTCAGAAATGTGAGTATGGATGTTATGTTTGTTATCTGCAATTGTTTGTCTGGGACTCTTTCCTCTGACTTGATTAAATCCCATCACACAGCAGTAGGATCAATACATTCAACCCTGATGATGATGTTTATCATAAAACAGATAACCTGGGCTTGCTAGCGTCTCCATGGTGACACAAGAAGTTCAGCGCAGAGTCTGGACCACTATCCTCAAAAGTGACTAATGGGATTGCACTTTTCAGCACTCCTGAGGGGGACATTATTGAGTAAATTTGATTTTCAGTGGTCTTTTCTTCAAAACTTAAAAACAAATTTGTTATCAAGTGCAGTAATAAAGGAAAGTGCAAGTTTGTGTTGACAGATTGTGGTGGAAGCTTCACTTTAAGGTTGACAGATCTGAGTTACAACACTCCCCTACCTGTCCTCACTGCATCATCAATGATGGCCTGGTTCATCTCCACGGCTCTCCTGTCCGTCAACATCGTCACCTTTTTCCCTAGAGACAGCAGCATGGTTGCCATGGCAATGGCTCCAGGGGGTCCATCTGTCTCATCTGGAGGGCTAAAGGAGAAACACAGATGACAAACATTAATGTGGAGTAACATCCTTCATGGAATGATTTGAATCCCCCCCAAAAAACGTGCCATTGTTTCCTGTTTAGCTGAGTTTGCCACTCTGTTTCCATTTTTGCTCAGGGCAGGTTACACTATCAATCCTTGTCAGAGTCAGTGTTTATTCTCTGCTTCTGCTGATCACAAATCTTAACACACTCACCAACGGCCAGCTTTCAACTAAGGGCTCTAGTTGGGCACAGTTGCCCAGGATGTGCTGTATCTGATCTCCCCCTGTTCTCACTTCTGGCTGTGGTTGATAAAGTTGATGCTGCTTTGGAGGAACACATTACAGAAGTCTAGAACCAAACAAATCACACACTGAATAATTTACTACATTACAGTTCAGTGGTGTGAGTTGAGCTGCAGACATGTAGAATAACTGGGGGTTGGAATAATGTCTTATAAGAATAACTCCAAGACAACAGTGAGAACCACAGACAGTTGAGTACACGTGTGTGTCACGTGAATGTAACATGTATAGGTACCTGTGCATGTAGTGTGTAGGGAAACCGGTTGTTATGGCAACAGAGGAGGAGTGGGAGAGTGCCAGACAGGAGCGCAGAAGTTCATCCTGAACAAATAAAGCTCTGATGCCTCGTTGACCTGGAGACAGAGAGTAACAAACTCACATCTAACTCTAGCTGATCTGAAATGAAGCAGAGCACTTAGTGACTCTCCAGAAGTGCTGTAATCACCAACTCTCCATCATCCCTACAGTTCTAGGAAGAACTATGAGGACTCTCAGAAAGCCATTTACCAAGTTTATTACTGAGAACCTCCTCTATTGTTTGACAAACTTTCTCTGTCATTTTCACACATCAGATGGAGATTTCTTTGGTTCTTACATTTTCTAATTGGCATCATTTCACCACATATACACTGGTGTGTTATGGTACATTTAATGCTTGTATAAGTAGTGCTTTGGTTTATGCATTTCATGTTACAAACTAAGACAGCATTGGATAATTTGACAAATAGTAAACACATCAGCTCTTTAGGTGAGGCAGAGTTTGATTAATGAGAAAGAAGTTATCATTTTCATATGTGTAGTGTTATTGGTACAACGGCAGTATGAATACTAACTCGATGAGTAGTTGTTTAGCTTCTGCCAGCCTGCTGGGTGGTCATTATAGAAGTTGTCTCCCTGATAGACAAGCTAGCTTGTATGCCCCACTGCTCTTTAAAGCTGCAATAATACATGATCTTATAAACTCAACATAAACTATGTGTAAGGTGAAGGGTGTGTAGAAAAAAACAGCCTAACTGAGGTTCCTATTTGCTTTTTGCATGTTTTAGCTCATTTTTGTGCTTTAACAGTCACCAGTGCTACTGCTTTGCTTCAGTTGTCTCAACTCTAGTCTCCAATAGATGAAATCACTTTGTATGTATGTTTACCTGGGTCCTCTCCAATAATCGTCTCCAACTGTCTGATCCTTGCCACGGCTGCCTGAGATGCCAGGCTGTACAACAAGGGATTGTGGGATACCTGGAAGCAGAGAGGGGTCTGCTCAGGATTAGGTTTGCTGTATTGAGGCTCCATGCTGTCAGAGGGAGGAGGTAGGGAGGAAGAAGGAGTGTCTGGGACATCAGTCAGGAACATACAGCATGGTGAGTGACTGAATGCCAAGGAAGGCTCTGAAAACACAGAACATGATGTTTGTTAAGACATTTTGATTCTTGTTCATTTATATGAACATGCTGAAAAAACAATATCCCCAGTAGAAAAGGTTCATCTTGAGTCTTGATATCTCAACAGTTAAAAACAGCCCTGACATAAAGATCAATTTCAATAAACTACTAAGTCATTACTATGGTTATGAAGTAACTAAAGCTTTAGCCAATCATATTCACTCACTGCTGCTGAGTATTGCCTCTATAGCAGTCACTCCACAGGCCCAGAACACTGTGACATCACCAGGCTGTAGATCTACCTGATCTCCATAGTCTGGTCTGGACAGGTCCTTTATGCCCAGAAAAGCTGAACACACAGAATATACAAACACACATTCAGGAATTGCATGCCAAGTTTTCTTGTGGAGCTACGGTTATGATCCTGTGTACAGTGTGTGTCCATGCCTGTACCTGGGTCTCCTATGTGTACAGGAGCTCCATGTGCTAGTGGGTTGAGATGAGTGATCTCCACGGCTGCATCGAGCTTAGCAGCAGGAATAGGACGCATAGTGACCACTAGAGGGCAGCTGAACACTCCTGCAGGAGAACAGTGAACTGCAGTCTGGACGACAGACGTAAAAACACAAGTGCTGTGTGATCAAAAGTGACAAAGACCATGAAGCCAAAGACATAAACATGGTTCTGTAGACCACAACTTCACCGTGTGTTCACTGTATGGACTGTAAATATAGATGGTTCACCTCAAACTACTGATGAATCAGATATTTGTATTGCCAGCTGGTAAAACTATATGTTCTACAAACCTATTTCTAATTCTGCCTTCTCTGCCCATGTCTGATAGGAAGCTGACTTCTTAGGCCTACAGTAGGTGTCACTGTCCTCTAGATGAGACGTGTTTCTGTGAAGCCAATCTAAATCACATCCAACCTAACCTCTTAAAACCAACAGACTTCACAACTTGAAAAGAGTCCTTTATTGCAAACCTAATCTTTGTCCACTGTACAATTAGTAAGGTGCACTTCAGCAACCAGTACAAGTACTGTAAATGTAGATCTTTAGGTTCCTGTTTCAGATAAAGTATTGTTGCGTAAAGACACTTTTCACTATTGTGTTCACACTCACTGTTGTAGTGTGAACTAAAGCTAAAATAATTAATCAGTTAGCTCATCATAACGAAAATGAATGCCAACTATACTAATAATTGCAATCAATCACTTTTCTCAATCAAAAAGCCTGTCACACACTAGTATTTTCTTAGTATTTACTTCAGTATGAGTGGTAGAAGAGAGTTTGAAACTACGTCTGGTTGTGTTGCATAGTGTCATCAAATCTCTATGTCTTGTTCTCCTGAAAGCTTAACTCACAACAAAACAAAGGGGCCTCATTTATTTCATGGTTACAAAATGATGATACTGAAAAGTAAAAAGGAACCTGGCAAACAGAAGCCAGTCCTGGATACTGTATATACATCCTTGTTCTTTTTCTTACAAACACACATCAAAGTGTGAGAGAGGACGTAACAGCAGTTTTACTACACCTCCACTGTCTAAGCTCTGATGATCATACAAGGATGTACATACAAGGACCTCTGTAGGCATCTGTACTATACGCACCCTGTACATGCTGACATTTGTGCCTTGTTCCACATTCCTGACAGGGACTCCAGCTTTCTTCAGTTTGCCTTCAAAACCAAAACTGCAGCCCAGATAGAAACACACCATGTCGGACCATGGACCATGATGCACAGCCTGCTGCTCTGATGCACCACTGGAAGCATAATAACAAGGCAAAGTCAGGCTGCTAGAATCACAAAGTTGAGTTACGCAATAATCAATGCTTTATGTTTGGAAAATGCAGCTACTGTTAATTATTAATGAGGTGGTGATAGCATGGGTCATCAGAAACATTTAGCAGGTTAGGTACGAAGGCAAGACCTACTATAAGGCACTTATCATTCCACCTGATACTGAGCTTTACTGTTGCATGCTTTTCTAAAATGTTTTCAGTTAAATTAGCACAGACCAGCTAATGCAGAGTAAGATCTGGGGCAGATACTCACTTGGTTAGTAATCCAGCCTTGCCTACTGTGCTGTGCATGAAAGATTTTTTGATAACAGACCTGGTTCTAACACCAAAAGCTATACTTTTTTCAAAACCTTGCTTTACGATAGTATTTACACAGGTTTTTCCATGAAGCCAGTTCTTCAATTAAAGTTCAAAAATTAAGTGAATTATCATAATTTTGTGCAAGAAAACCAGCAGAAATGAAAAAGAAACAATTGCACTTTTGTTTATAACGTTGGTCAAAAGAGTATAAAATCTTTTTTGATGAACTAATAGCAGCACGCCATAGCCTATGAATGTTTTCCCCTTTATAACATATTGAAAAAGCTCAGTTGACCCGTCTTGAAAACGTTACTTAGCTGTGATTTCTACTAGACACTGCTTTATGTTATTTTAACATGTGCTTAGTGTTTAGCAGCACCTGAACACTCGACATTATGTATGTTTTAAAGCACATACTCTAACTGGTATTAGCTATGGTAATGGCAAAAGACCAGACCTTACAAAACATGACAGCAACACACCATCATGTAAACCCAGCACTCTGTGATTTGAATCACAACATGAAGCACCTGCAAGAGTAATGTAGGGACTTCCAAAAATCACATGTTAACTGCCTGTGTGGCTGTTGGAACTGAGGTAAGATCATTCAAATAAATTTTAGTGCTAGAAACGTATTGCAGCAATCAGAATTCCTGCTGGAAAAGAAAACAAAAACTGTTTTCCTCTTCTTGGAAACCAGTAAAACTCATTTAAAGTTCACTTTAATATAATGAAAAAGGGGCCAAAGTTCTCAAATGCTGATGATCAGACATTTAACGTTAAGTTCCAGGACTTGACAATTTTTATCTGAGCTACAGACACATTTTTGCAAGGCCTACTTGCATACAGCGCATACTGTATGCTCCAGAGTAACCTGAATTCTTTTGTTGTTCTTTTAACAAGTTCTTTTAATTACTAGCTGAATGATAAATGCATTATTTTACCAAACTATTCAGACATTTTAGTCATTCTTAAGAACAACATAAATGATTGAATAGGTAGGCATATAATTTTAGGCTACAAAGACACATCTATTGAGTTGTCATGACTGATCTCCCTACACTAAGTTTTCCTGCATGAACTCCATCAAAGCTGCTTTTGTCTGTGTGTCTGTCCGTCTCTGTTAAAATACCTTGGTTGACCAGCGTAACTCTGCAGACTGGACACTGTTCTCACCAGGCGACCCTCCTCATACACACAGTACTGAGAGATGTCTGTCCTACAGACACAGAAAACACAAAAACCTCACATTACTGCCTTCTGTTCAGATTTGTGAAGTTCACAGAAATCAAGATTAAGTATGATTTGACTTAATATAGTCACCCATGATGTTTAGAGGATTAATCTGGGTGCACTTAAAAATGAAGTAGCATGTCTCTATTCAGATATATTTCTTCACTTTCATTTTCAAAGAACCACTGACAGTAAAATATTTAGGATTATTTTAGCACCTCATTTGTGTGGTTCAATTACAGATGCTGAGTTAATACTGAAAGCACGTAGTTAACTAAACTAACTACCTGCTGCACTCAGAGCTGCTTTCCTTTTCATTCCCCCTGAACTTCTTTTCATGACAGTCATTGAAATAAACTGAATCTGAGTTCAAATGAAATGACCAAGACTCAGAATCCTTAGAGGAATCACAAGAAGCAGAGACTTTGACATTTTGGATTTTGGTCAGTTATTTTTCTCGTGTCATAGTCAGGCAAGGAAAAGAAAACAGCAATACAAAACGTCTTGCTGAGTGTGTGTGTTGAATGTGTGTGTGCTACCTTATGTCAGCATGTTCAGCCAGAGGTGGACAGGAAGTCTCTCCTGATTGGCTGCGATAATGGAGTGGCAAGGGGGCAGGATTACTGCGACAGTAGGCTTCAAAGTCATCCGCTATATTACTGGGCAGGATGACCACAGCTGTCTGCTGGTATCCTGACAAACAGACACATTTTATGTGGTCATAACAAAACAAAACATTAGTTTCAACATGTGAGTCAATTTCCCTTTTTTCAAAAAGTTTAGCTGTCCTCAAAGGAGAAGCAAGTCTTTTTTCTTTTGAGGCATATTAGCGCATGAAGTGGCCTTTTCAGCTACTTAGGATGACATGCTTTTTGTCTTCTTACAAGAGATATTTTAGGAGAGCTTCTCAATTTCATTCATCCATTCATTTATTAATTTCCTTCAGTTTATCTGAAGTCAGATTGCGGAGGCAGCAGGTGAAGCAGGTCATTTTAAACACCCCTCCTTCCAGCCACGCTTTACAGTTCCTCCTGTGGAAAGAGGAAATGGCCTGGGAATGCCAGATGAGATATGTAATCCCTCCAGTGAGGTCTGGGTCTCCACCTAGCTGGACGTGACTGAAAAATCTCCAAGGGAAGTTACCCAGGAAGCATCCCAATCAGATGCTGAACCACATCGACTGGCTCCTTCCAATTTGAAAGAACAGTGACCCTACTCTGAGGTCCCTTTGGATTGCCGTGCTCTTAACACTATTTCTAAGGTGGGCTACTCTTCTTTCAGTCAGTATTCAGAAATCACTGGAACTTGAGTTGGAACGTAGAGTGACTGGTCCAGACCACAACAGTCTGGTACCTGCATTATCACTGAAAGTATACAAAGCTGCCTATCCATCTCACATTCAATTTTGCTGTTACTCATAAACAAGACCCCAAGATACGTAAGCTTCTCTGCAAGAGCTGGTCCACTGTTCCATGTCCAGAACAGAACCCACATTGTTTCTCCTAAATCCGAGGAATAACAGTAGGTCGAGGCCTCCCTTCCAGCACCTTGAGATAAACTTTGCCGGGGAGGCTGAGCTGTGTAATCCAATAATAGTTGGAGCACATCCTCTGGTCCCCCTTTTTAAAGATGGAAACCACCACCTTGGTCTGCGACTCCACAGGTACCGTCCTCGATGTCCATGCAACACTGAAGAGGTGTGCCAGCCAAGACAGCCCAACAATGTCCAGAGCCTTCAGCATTTTGTGGCAAGTATAATCCACACATGGCGCCTTGCCACCAAGGAGTGTTTTGATTTCCCGAATGACCTCTGTCATTAGTACTGGCGAGGATTCCTCCAAGTCTTCAGTGTCTGCCTACTAAGCAGAGGATGTCTTAACCCGTTTAAGGAGTCCCACTAAGTGCTCCTTCCACCGCCCAACAATATCCCCAGTCCAGGTCAACAGCTCTCCCCCCCAGCTGTACATAACCTGGGTCAAGCCCTACCTTCCCTTCCTGAAGCATCCAAGATCTCATGGACAGGGGCCTTCGCCAGACATTCCCAGTTCACCCTAACTGCACGTCTGAGTTTGCCAGGTCTGTCCAGCAGTTTTCCCTGCCATCTTTGAGAGTTGTGCTTCTCTCTTTACCAAAGTGTTTGAGACATGCTTTCACAGGTCTACTGATACGACTTCAAAGTTGACCATCGACCTTTCATGACTAACACAGAAGTTCAATAACAGAACACCACTCAGGTTAATATCAGGCAGGTTGTTCCTCCCAGTCACCCTCTCCAGGTTTCCCCATGAGTGCCCATGTGAGCGTTAAAATCCCCTAGTAGAACTATGGAGACCCCAAGCAGAACCCCCTCCAGGTAACCACCCAGAAACTAAAGCCAGGTACTCAGCTTTTCCCTCTGCAACACAGTCACAGAGAGGTGACCATCTCATCTCCAGCAAGAACTCCAACAGACACTCATGACAGCGTCTTCATAAGTAGTAGCCGAAATAGAAAAAGGAATGTTGGTTTAAATGCTCAAACTCTTTGCATGCCAGTGTCTACGCATTTTGATTGAAAACCGTCTTGTGGAAAAACAAACACAAGTCTGCATTGTGTCTGATTCTGATAAGATAAGGAGAGGTCGGTCTTTTTGCTGTTCATAAAGAGTGAAGTTAGGCAAAGGTCAAGTTTCAGAGAGACAGCTAGCAGCTGCTGAGCATAAGTAACCTTCAGCAGGTGCACTGAGTTCTGCTGTCAAGTACATTCTATCATATTTTAAAGCTGATGACATAATAATTGTCTGAAACGAAGCATTCTGAACTATGAAACATTGGGGATCTGTGAGGCTAACTGAGCAGCTACAACATGGAGCTGTTAGCATGAGATGTTGTCATTACAACACTAAAACACTGATGTGACTTACCAGTCGACAATATTATCATCATCAGCAATATTTTAAGATTCGTGTTTTGTCAGGCACAGTTCAGTATGTTCTCTACCTGACTGGTGTATTTGACTGAGCAGTTTGATCTAATTTGGGTATGGATGGGGTTTCTAAAGGCTATGCTGTCCACAGTGTTTAAACCAAGGATAAGTATTTATTATTATGTATTTAATCTTAATTTGGTCAATTGTCGTCTTCCATACTTTTGTCCGAGCACTTGGAAGTAGTTTCTGTAGGGTTCACCTGACATGCAAACAGTCCTTGATTTGTGGCTGGGTGGAAATTCATTTATCTGTTAATGTCAAATGAAAACAAGTCGAGTTTACTTCAAAGTTAACTTTCTTTGACTAGCTAATTAAAACCATTGAAGCTCTCCAACATCAAGCAGATGCATTGTTTCAGTGTCATTGCATAATTTCTAGATTACACAAGCTTGTCAATTAATTTACAGATAATTAAAATCTAAATAGAAATTTATCAACACTTCAGCATGAAATTTAGGTCTTGGTTTCAAACGATCTCAGATTGCAAGTTTAAGCTGCAAATGACTGCTGGAGTAGAGTTCCAGTTTCTCATGCAGCACTAGAGGTGATAGACTGGTCCTTACCATTAGCTAATCCACTCGTGGTTGTGATCCTGGAATCCTTCTGTCTAATTAACAGCCTCAACTCAGCAGGACTCAGACGATTTAAATTACCTGTGTGCTGCATCTCAGAACACACACTTCTACTTAAACTGCCACTACTTCTGTCTCCTCAGTGGTTTGTCAAGCGGTTTCTGTGGTTAATCTCCAGCTTTTAACTCAGTCCTGAGGCAGCAGCAAACACCAAAGTGCTTCTGTCCGTGCAATTTACAGCCAGTTTTCAGTACAGCAACAGTAAAAAGTGGTTGTAGTGAAAGGGGAGGACATGATATACCTTGGTCAAAGTTTGCCTCATCAAACATTCTCGTCTTCTCTTATCTTTTTCATTACAGTTAATGTTTGAGTGAAGAGGAGTCACATGGGGTTAATCTTTGAAAAGCTCAGTTAGAACAGAAAAGAGAAAAGAGTGGAGAACCTCTGACAGAGAGGAACATCTGTAGAGAGAAGGAGTGTTAAGGAGAGACAGGGGTTGATACATAGACAGGATAAACAGTAGAGTGAAAAATGATGTTTGTGCTACTTTGGAGAGATGAAAACATGGTGATGAGGTTAAGTACAGGTTATTATTTAAATGAGGCTTTTATTTCACACTATTTACTGTGTACAGTATACATACACATTTGGCCATTCAATACAAAGAGCACTTCTAATGGTGATTCTATTTCAATCAGATGTGCTAAAGTGAGTTAACAGCTGATTGTCAATGACGGTATAAAGTACACGACCCATTAATATCACCAAAGATTTAATATCTTATTTAGAAATATTCATCTGGAAAACAACTCCTTTCAGTTGATGCTCTTCTTTTCAGCAGGTAAAATGCATGTGCAAAAATTACAACTGGTTACAGACTAGGCTGGGATTGAGACTTTTAAATCCTGTCATTGACAAGATAGATGTACAAAATATGTGTATATAGATGTCTTAAATCATCCAGCTGCTGCCATCGTCTGTTCCATCATTGATACAGATGAGGTGGGATGGTCTGGATCGTGTTGTTTTTGTATCACTTTTGTAAAGGTTCATTTTGGTCTCATCTGTCCATTAAATTTTGCTCCACAACTTTTCTGGGTAATTCCAATTTAGCCTTTCAATTCTAGAGGCTGATAAATATTGTGCAACATTACTCCTGCAATAGTGCTGTGGAAGTCTTCTGCAAACTGTGACACTTTCACATCTGAGCTCTCTTGATTGGGTGTTTTAGGGTTCTTCCTTACAACTTGAAGAATGTTTAAGCTGCAGTTGTTTTCACAGAGGAATTTGTCCGTTTTTTTTTGATTCTTTATTTTTAAGTCCACTAGCAGTTTACGTTTTTCATTTAAACCTTCAACACAGTAGTACTTCATGTAGGCTATCTATTGTAGTTGATGTATCTGTTTTACTGTGTCGTGGCTCACATGCCTTTTTCTGTTGTCTCTTCTTAAAGATGGGCTGTCTTTATGCCATGCTCAGTTCTACGCTCTTCACGTAGGTGTTTGCTTTCTGAATCCAGTTACAGTCTCTCAACAGAAGAAAAGAAAAACTGACGCTGCTCTTGGCTTTAGTCAACATACAGACTAGTATTAAAGCTAGGCTAATATACAGACAGGTAAATCACTTCTTGAACTGTGTCTCTCTATAAATGCTGATGGACAGGAGGAGCCGTTTAAGGGTTTTGCATGGTGGAGCCTTGTGTTGCTTCCAGTAGCCTGGTGATGATGTCAGAGTGTGTGGGGTGAAAGGTCAGGCCATCCACCTCCATGGCCAGGTGACCAGTTTTCCCACTTCTGATTCCAAATCTCACCAGAGTTGAAAGGATAGATTCCTCCTAGCGTACAAAGGAAGACAGAGACTGAGTGTGCAAATGGCAGAGGCAGAGATGTGCAATGTGTCTAAATTAGCATTCATTTGGTCGTGTTTTTGTGGCGACCTGATGAATGGACCATTCTTACTGTCCTTTTAGCTCAGTTTTTCTTTCCACCAACAACTCCACTCATATCTGGTTCTGTAGCTGTTAAATCATGTGACAGTTTTCTGTGGGGTGACTCAAGGCAACACTTTCAAACTAAAACACAACCGTTTGATCCAATAATACTGTTTAGTTAGTTGTTTGAAGTTACAGTTTTGCAGCCAGCCAGATGAATCATTTATTCAGTCTGTTTCTGTGTGAAAAAACAATGTGATGCATCTGAATTCTGCTCAGACACCCATGTCATTTGCATGAAACTGGTTTCCTTTTTACGTTCTCTTGTCAGTTTGTGGTGTCCTGTGGACCAGGCACATTTGTGTACATTGGTATGCAGGTACAAAGCCTTTATAATCCTGGTCTCAAACAGTGAACAGACACAGAGAACACATTAAAAGTGTCTGAATCTTTATGCATCCTGTCACTGGATGAAGTTTTTATTTTCTTTGTTTAAAGTGATTTTTTAGGCATTTCTGCCTGTATGTGATAGAGACAGACACAAAATGAAGGGACAGCCAACAGGACAATGACATGCAGTAGGTGTCTGGCCTGCTGGGAACTGAACCAGGGACTTATTGATGACAGCATGTGCACCCACATGGTATAAACCCTCATGTCTTCACTATTGGGTCACCCCATCATGGTGTCATTCACAAAGAGGGTTCAGAGAAACAGCAAGAAAGTAGGTGATCAAGTTCCCTGTGGAATTCAGAATATTAAAATAACTGGTTCTAATAATGTTTTGCTGAAGATCATTTAAAACACACTAAACTGTTTGTTAGGAGGAATGTGAGAAAGCAGAAAAAATCCTGACAAGCAAGACTGGAGAAGGGTTTGTTTGTCTGTTACCTTTTCCACTGACGGCAGGTTAGCAGTCCAGTCCTGCAGCTGATCTTGGGGGGTTACTGGTTGCAGTCCCAGTCCCTTCTTTAGGTACCGCTGGTGTGAGGGGCAAGTGTGGAGCAGGTAGAGTCCACAAGCCACAGCATATCCTCCCCAGTTAGACACCCCTGCAGCGGCATGAGACAGTGGTGAGGTGATAAAAACATTACTGAGTTCCTTTAATAATAAAGATTTAATTAAGATAACTGAAATATATTTAAAATGATATTAGAAACAGGGCCACTGCAATACTTTGGGTGGAATTTAATGATGTCTTTCATTGATGCATTCAGGTCAGTTAAGGACTTAACTGGCCACATTGTCACTTTGCTACGAGTTCCCCCATGTGACTGTAAATATTATCTAGGAATGCATCACAGTGTGTGGTAATTCCTCATTATTTCTTCTTTTTGATTCCACTTCTCTATTTCTACTAATATGACCCAGTGTGTAAAAGCTCAGTGCATACGAACATAACAACTCAGAATACGTAGAGGATGTGCACAGAGGCCAGTCATGTCAGTTTCATTTCTCTCATGTGTGTGTTTGTGCATGTGTGTTCTTTGACATACTGTATGTGCATTGTGTGTTTGTGTGTGTGTGGATTTGTGGGTGTAGGTTATGTGTATCTATACTCTTTGGAGCTGAGACATCATTGATGTCATTGATGTCTCAACTGTGTTCATGAGCATCTCTGTTCTGTGTATATGCACCCATTACTGTAGTAACAGTAGAATGCGTAGCGTTTACTCTGCACACTTGAATGAGTGAGTGAGTGTAGATCCATACCAGCAGTAATGGCAAAGTCAGCAGGAACATCACAAGCTATAAGACTCCCTTTGGGCATCAGGTTCTTCACCTTCTCCTTCACTTTACCCATCCCCAGCTCATTACCACCATCACCAATTCCTGCAGCAACAGAGAGAAGAACAGCTGACATAAATTACCAGCATTAGGAACAACAGGCACATTCTTATTTATATCTCCAAGAATAAACCAACTGTGTTAGAGTGTAGCAGCTTTAACACAGTGAGAGTGTGTGAAAGCTTGTAAAAAGGTGCACATATATTGCTCCTGTCATCCAGTGTAAAACACATTTGAAAGGAATCTTAACTTATTTCATGTCAGGTGTAGCAGGAGCACTTAACCCAGCCAAAAGTTCATGTCCAGATGCCAACAGAGCATACAGTGTCAAAAAAAACCTGGGTTAAATTCTCCATATTAAAAAGCATAATGTCTCCAAAAACATGTCCTTTGGCCTGATAGCTGTGCACCCCAAAAAGCAGTCCCCCTCCCCGAATCATTCAAATGCCAGACAGCAGCAAACTGAAGCAATCAGGAGTCAGAAATGTGGACACTTTAATCAATAAACGCGTTAAATATTACCAATGTGTGTGGGAACTAACAAAAACAGTAATGCTTTAAATGTGTTATTTCTAATTAAAAAATTGGGGTCCACCTAAATTACCACTGGTGCAACCAGACCACCAAAAGTTACTCTGGAGCCCTGATGTCTTTTTTATCCTGTTACTACATGTTTTGGATTTTTGTTTGATCATTACATTGACTTACCTGTTTAACATAGAGAGTTGTAATTTTAAGAGGTACATCGCTATTTCATATATTATTTTGAGACAGTAGACATGTGAATAGTTTCTCACTGGTGGTCATTTGGGTTTTGCACCTAATTACAATGTGTCTGAATGTCTGAACTGTGCAAACAAAGTCTTCTCAATCAGAAAACATCTGTTTGGTCTCTACAATGGTCTGCTATTGCTCCCAATTTGCAACCCTATATGTATACAAATAAGGGGGTAAATAAAAGCTTACTATAATATGAGTGGTACCTACCTGTGGTACTAATTCCTGGGATGTCCTTGGCAGCGATAAACAGGTTATCAATGGGATCCACCAGATGCTTGATGTTTATTCCTCGCATGTTGTAGTAATTTCCATCTGAAGCCCGTCCACTGCGCTCTATTGCCACAAGGTGGTCGTACCTGATACACAGCATCAAAACCACAGTCCTTTAGCACTACTGAAGCTGGGAAATACAGCACATGAGATTAAAATCCAGTTTTGAATAAAATAATGCAGTATTTCAGAAATGTGAGTATGGATGTTATGTTTGTTATCTGCAATTGTTTGTCTGGGACTCTTTCCTCTGACTTGATTAAATCCCATCACACAGTAGTAGGATCAATACATTCAACCCTGATGATGATGTTTATCATAAAACAGATAACCTGGGCTTGCTAGCGTCTCCATGGTGACACAAGAAGTTCAGCGCAGAGTCTGGACCACTATCCTCAAAAGTGACTAATGGGATTGCACTTTTCAGCACTCCTGAGGGGGACATTATTGAGTAAATTTGATTTTCAGTGGTCTTTTCTTCAAAACGTAACAAAATTGTTATCAAGTGCAGTAATAAGGAAAGTCCAAGTTTGTGTTGACAGATTGTGGTGGAAGCTTCACTTTAAGGTTGACAGATCTGAGTTACAACACTCTCCTACCTGTCCTCACTGCATCATCAATGATGGCCTGGTTCATCTCCACGGCTCTCCTGTCCGTCAACATTGTCACCTTTTTCCCTAGAGACAGCAGCATGGTTGCCATGGCAATGGCTCCAGGGGGTCCATCTGTCTCATCTGGAGGGCTAAAGGAGAAACACAGATGACAAACATTAATGTGGAGTAACATCCTTCATGGAATGATTTGAATCCCCCCCAAAAAACGTGCCATTGTTTCCTGTTTAGCTGAGTTTGCCACTCTGTTTCCATTTTTGCTCAGGGCAGGTTACACTATCAATCCTTGTCAGAGTCAGTGTTTATTCTCTGCTTCTGCTGATCACAAATCTTAACACACTCACCAACGGCCAGCTTTCAACTAAGGGCTCTAGTTGGGCACAGTTGCCCAGGAGGTGCTGTATCTGATCTACCCCTGTTCTCACTTCTGGCTGTGGTTAATAAAGTTGATGCTGCTTTGGAGGAACACATTACAGAAGTCTAGAACCAAACAAATCACACACTGAATAATTTACTACATCACAGTTCAGTGGTGTGAGTTGAGCTACAGACAGGTAGAATAACTGGGGGTTGGAATAATGTCTTATAAGAATAATTCCAAGACAACAGTGAGAACCACAGACAGTTGAGTACACGTGTGTGTCACGTGAATGTAACATGTATAGGTACCTGTGCATGTAGTGTGTAGGGAAACCGGTTGTTATGGCAACAGAGGAGGAGTGGGAGAGTGCCAGACAGGAGCGAAGAAGTTCATCCTGAACAAATAAAGCTCTGATGCCTCGTTGACCTGGAGACAGAGAGTAACAAACTCACATCTAACTCTAGCTGATCTGAAATGAAGCAGAGCACTTAGTGACTCTCCAGAAGTGCTGTAATCACCAACTCTCCATCATCCCTACAGTTCTAGGAAGAATTATGAGGACTCTCAGAAAGCCATTTACCAAGTTTATTACTGAGAACCTCCTCTATTGTTTGACAAACTTTCTCTGTCATTTTCATACATCAGATGGAGATTTCTTTGGTTCTTACATTTTCTAATTGGCATCATTTCACCACATATACACTGGTGTGTTATGGTACATTTAATGTTTGTATAAGTAGTGCTTTGGTTTATGCATTTCATGTTACAACTAAGACAACATTGGATAATTTGACAAATAGTAAACACATCAGCTCTTTGGGTGAGGATGAGTTTGATTAATGAGAATGGCGTTATCATTTTCATATGTGTAGTGTTATTGGTACAACGGCAGTATGAATACTGGCTCAATGTGTAGCTGTTTAACAATTACGGTCAGCTATGGTCATTGTAGCAACTGTCTCCCTGATAGACAAGCTAGCTTGTATGCCTTATTGTTCCTTAAAGCAGCAATAATCCATGATTTTATGTAAACAAACTATGTGCAACTGGTTTAACAGTCACCAGCGTTACTGCTTTGCTTCAGTTGTCTCAACTCTAGTCTCCGATAGATGAAATCACTTTGTATGTATGTTTACCTGGGTCCTCTCCAATAATCGTCTCCAACTGTCTGATCCTTGCCACTGCTGCCTGAGATGCCAGGCTGTACAACAAGGGATTGTGGGCTACCTGGAAGCAGAGAGGGGTCTGCTCAGGATTAGGTTTGCTGTATTGAGGCTCCATGCTGTCAGAAGGAGGTGGTAGAGGGGAAGAAGGAGTGTCTGGGACGTCAGTCAGGAACATACAACCTGGTGAGTGACTGAATGCCAAGGAAGGCTCTGAAAACACAGAACATGATGTTTTTTAAAACATTTTGATTCTTTTTTTTGACATTCTTTATTTTCAATGTGAGAGCTTCCAGACCATAAAACAAAGGGTACATTAGTACATTGGTACATTTTTGCCACTCACATTTAGTTTTTCTTTTCTTATATATATATATATAATACAATGTCAGCTAACAATAAAAATACAGAGTAGCAAAGAAGACAAAAGTGTTATTTTCAAGAACTCTTGAACTCATGAACAGGGAAAGATTCGTATCAATCTAAAGAATAGTAAATAAGAGGTGAATGTTTACCAGGAAGTTTGTAGACAGAATTTTAAACATTACCAGAACAAAAAACACACTTGGACCGAGGCACAAAGTTAAACATCTGTGTTTTCTTTTTGTAAAGAGTGTAGGTATTCATCCCATTTGGACCACAGTCTGATAAATGTTTCTTTTTGCAGGCGAAGAGAGAAAGTAATTCTTTCCATCAAATAAATGTCATTCACAATACTTGTCCACTCCTGCAATGTGGGTGGGTCAGGAAGCAACCAATGCCTTGTAATTACCTTTTTGCCAGCGGTTATCAAAATTCTGAATAAATATTTATCAGCCGCTCTAACCTGTAGGTCCAGTTTTCCAAAAAACAGTGTAGAAAACTGCATTGGTAGGTTGGTGTTGATTATGATCCTTAAAGCTTTGTGGAGCTCTGTCCAAAACAGTTGAACTACTGGGCACTCCCAAAAAATAAACATTTTGATTCTTGTTCATTTATATGAACATGTTGAAAAAACAATATCCCAAGCAGAAAGGGTTCATCTTGAGTCTTGATATCTCAACAGTTAAAAACAGCCCTGACATAAAGATCAATTTCAATAAACTACTAAGTTATTACTATGGTTGTGAAGTAACTAAAGCTTTAGCCAATCATATTCACTCACTGCTGCTGAGTATTGCCTCTATAGCAGTCACTCCACAGGCCCAGAACACTGTGACATCACCAGGCTGTAGATCTACCTGATCTCCATAGTCTGGTCTGGACAGGTCCTTTATGCCCAGAAAAGCTGAACACACAGAATATACAAACACACATTCAGGAATTGTATGCCAAGTTTTCTTGTGGAGCTACGGTTATGATCCTGTGTACAGTGTGTGTCCATGCCTGTACCTGGGTCTCCTATGTGTACAGGAGCTCCATGTGCTAGTGGGTTGAGATGAGTGATCTCCACGGCTGCATCGAGCTTAGCAGCAGGAATAGGACGCATAGTGACCACTAGAGGGCAGCTGAACACTCCTGCAGGAGAACAGTGAACTGCAGTCTGGACGACAGACGTAAAAACACAAGTGCTGTGTGATCAAAAGTGACAAAGACCATAAAACCAAAGACATAAACATGGTTCTGTAGACCACGACTTCACCGTGTGTTCACTGTATGGACTGTAAATATAGATGGTTCACCTCAAACTACTGATGAATCAGATATTTGTATTGCCAGCTGGTAAAACTATATGTTCTACAAACCTATTTCTAATTCTGCCTTCTCTGCCTATGTCTGATAGGAAGCTGACTTCTTAGGCCTACAGTAGGTATCACTGTCCTCTAGATTAGATGTGTTTCTGTGAAGCCAATCTAAATCACATCCAACCTAACCTCTTAAAACCAACAGACTTCACAACTTGATTTTAACTTTGTCTTAACTTCGCTATCAATTAGCTGATCATAACAAAAATAAATGCCAACTATACTAATAATTGTAATCAATCACTTTTCTCAATCAAAAAGCCTGTCACACACTAGCATTTTCTTAGTATTTACTTTAGTATGAGTGGTAGAAGAGAGCTTGAAACTACGTCTGGTTGTGTTGCATAGTGTCATCAAATCTCTATGTCTTGTTCTCCTCAAAGCTTAACTCACAACAAAACAAAGGGGCCTCATTTATCTTATTTTTACAGGATTATGATATTCACAATCATTTGGCAAAGATGTAAAAGGGAACCTGGCAAACAGAAGCCAGTCCTGGATACTGTATATCCATCCTTGTTCTTTTTCTTACAAACACACATCAACGTGTGAGAGTGGACGTAACAGCAGTTTAACTACACCTCCACTGTCTAAGCTCTGATGATCATACAAGGGTGTAACAAGTTTATGAATTCCATTTCAATATGCTGACATTTAGGACCTCTGTAGGCATCTGTACTATACGCACCCTGTACATGCTGACATTTGTGCCTTGTTCCACATTCCTGACAGGGATTCCAGCTTTCTTCAGTTTGCCTTCAAAACCAAAACTGCAGCCCAGATAGAAACACACCATGTCGGACCATGGACCATGATGCACAGCCTGCTGCTCTGATGCACCACTGGAAGCATAATAACAAGGCAAAGTCAGGCTGCTAGAATCACAAAGTTGAGTCACGCAATAATCAATGCTTTATGTTATATGCTACTGTTGCAGTTGTGTGGATGCACAAAGGATGAATGAGTCAGTATTTAAAATGAGTCTTAAAACATACTAATAAAAACAAAATAATAATAAAAATTAAATAACAATACAGCAAAAATTTCTTCATACTCCATTACTTACTCCATTCACTTTGTGTAAAGCACCAGTTCCACTGGCAACAAAACAGCCTCAGAGCATAATAGTGCCACCTCCATGCTTGACAATAGGTTTGGGGTTCTTGGGGTTAAAGGCCTCACCTTCTCTCCTACAAACATATTTCTGGTCGTTGTTGCCAAATAGTTCAAGTTTTCTTTTACGTGACCTCAGAATTTCCCTTCAGAAGCCATTTTTTGTTCATGTGTTTTAGCAGCAAACTCCACTTGAGCTTTACGGTGCTGCTTCCAGAGCAAGAACTTCCTTCTTGCATGGCAGCCTCTCAGCCCATGGCAATACAAAACACACTTGACTGTGGAAACTGACACATGTGTTCCAACAGCTTCTAGTTTATTGCAGACTTGTTTTGACAATTCTTGGTTGACTCTTGACATCCTGACCAACTGTCTCTCTGTAGGTAGTATCATATGATCAGATATTCAATGTTAAGTTCCAGGACTTGACAATTTTTATCTGAGCTACAGACACATTTTTTCAAGGCCTACTTGCATACAGCGCATACTGTATGCTCCAGAGTAACAGAATTCTTCTTTTGCAGTCTTTGGTAGTTCTTCTAACAAGTTCTTTTCATTATTACCTGAATGATAAATTCATTATTTTACCAAACTATTCAGACATTTTAGTCAATCTTAAGAACAACATAAATGACTGAACAGAGTCATGATTATGGGAGATTTTGCTGCTTTTTATCATCTGTTTGAACTTATTCCATGTACGAATATAACTTTAGGATACAAAGACACATCTATTGAGTTGTCATAACTGATCTCTACACTAAGTTTCCCTGTATCCAGTCCAATCCAACTTTATTTGTTACTTTAAGACAACCACAATGGACCGAAGTGTTGTACTCAATAAATAAAAGACAGAATAAATAGGCTCAAATGAGTTCTGTATGAACTGCATCAAGCTGCTTTTGTCAGCACTCTGTCCGTGTGTCTGTCCGTCTCTGTTAAAATACCTTGGTTGACCAGCGTAACTCTGCAGACTGGACACTGTTCTCACCAGGCGACCCTCCTCATACACACAGTACTGAGAGATGTCTGTCCTACAGACACAGAAAACACAAACACCTCACATTACTGCCTTCTGTTGACATTTGTGAAGTTCACAGAAATCAAGATTAAAGAGAGGCACAGATAAATTAGGTACAAGGAAAATATGAGTGACTTTATATTACCTGACTAAATAAAATACATACAGTATGATTTGACTTAATATAGTCGTCCATGATATTCAGAGGCTTAATCTGGTGGTTTCACTTAAGAAAATAAGTAACATGTCTCTTTTTAGACATATTCCCTATGTGACTAAAACAAACACAATAATATTGGTAGTAGTATTAAACCTTCTCTGGCTGCTGTGAGAGTAGCAGTGCCATTCAAGGTAAACTTGTGTGTAAATGATTTTATTTTCAAAGAACAACTGACTGCAAAATATTAAGGATTCAATTTAGCTCCTCATTTGTGTGGTTTAATTTTAAATTCCCAGTACATTCTGAAAGGTTTCATGTCTGTCACTGCTTTCTGTACTTCAATCAGTCCCTCCAGGAATTTGCGATGTTGCGATCGCAACAATTAACGCAAATCCAACCAATCTCCATGAATTCTGCGTGACCTTGCAATTTTGTCCAATCACTGCCACTTTTCCGCAATTTTGGCCCGCCTCCCATGAGTTCCACCAATCACAGCAGTCCCCAGCGCAGACGTAATGCACGTACGTCACCGAATTCATTTCCTTGTTTATGGTTTGAAGATACAGACATGTGTGATGGTAATGATTGTCAGTTACCAACTAAAATTCCTGCTAAAAACCTGCAAAACAATTCCCTGATGTTCTTTATGAAAGCGGAGGTAAACTGTTTTGGACCCCGTGGAATATTGAGGTGGAACACAAACGAAAATCATCGATTGACAAACACTTTTCTACCATAAACATATCAGGAGAATGGGTGAAACCAGCGGACCACAGACCAGACAAACCACCGTGATGAAGCTGTTGCATCCAGATCTGTGGCAGCACTGAAACAATGAAGGTAAATCAGATTAATTAACTGACGTGACGAGCTGTGAGCGTGTGTGTGAACACGTGTGTGCCAGGATGTGAAATTAACTTTTTAAACTTTTAAAATTTTTAATAAATTACACAGAACAAAGAAAAAATGCAACTTTTAAGCAATTCTTTACTGTCTCCCACAATTTCATCGCAACAAATACGCTTAAAACATCGCAACTTACATCGCAATTTTTTTGAAAAGCTGCCAGGAATTCAGGCATTTTAGGCCACAACAATCTTGAAAAAGGCCAAATCCTGGAGGGACTGTTCAATCATCATGATATCCTTTATTTAACAAAGTAAAAAACCACATTGAGATTCAAAATCTCTTTTTCAAGAGTGACCTGGCCAAGACAGCAGCACAAACAGAATACTGCAAACACATAAAACATAAATCAATTTAAAAAAGTTAATAATCATATTTTGAGAATATGTTATAGAATATGCTGTGTAAGATCACAGTCTTGAAAAGCAATTTAAAAGCTGCTATAAGTGTTATCTATGGTCGAGGTCAGACTGCAAGACTTTGAAAATGTCTGTTGAGTTGCTGAGCTGCTCACACTAGAATTCATTTTTTGTCCCATGTTATTGACATGCTTTTCATGACTAGTACTTTATTAATATAATTCTGGGTGTATAATGTGGTTTTGCTCCTTTGTCCCGTTTCTGGTGCGCTCTCATTGGATACTGGTCTTTTCTTGTCTGATAGTCATTTCCAAGGTGTCCCAACTACAAACACTCTGGTCATGTCAGAGACACGCCGAAAAACATCACAAAACTGCTTGAAGTAAAGGACCTGTCCTGATGAGCATGAGCGTGGATTTAGTGTCGACTGAAGGGTGTTTGTCTCCAATCAAAAACATTTATCTGGGGCAGGTAAATCATGACAGAAACCTTGCAGCCTGGACTAGAAGTAAGCATGTCTGGTGCTAGCTGGTGTCCTCCAGCTGGAAAGTCTCTGGAGCTGAAAAGCGTAAAATTCTGGAAAATAGACTTACAGTTGAGAAATGTTTTCAAGGTTGTATTTACATGTGTATCGACATGAAAACATGACCTATTATTCGACCTGTGTGGATCAGTTGATTGATTAAAATAGAAGCAAATATGTTCCATCTGGCATGTGTGAGACTACTGAAAAATGTGTGGTTAAGAGTTTAGCTTTTGTGTCACATCACTAAGCAGTTTCACCAAGACAGAGAGAGAAGTAAAAAAAAGTAAACTGCAGCTCAGTTAATATGAAATCGGCTCACATTTTTCCAAACACAGGTGAACCATTCTAACCATTACCTAGAATCATTAGAGGAATGTCAAACAGCAGATTTGCCTTTGTGCTTCAAGAAATAAATCATTCAACAGAGACTTTGACGTTTTGGATTCTGGTCAGTTATTTTTCTCTTGTGTCATATTCAGGCAAGGAAAAGAAAACAGTAATTTAAATGTCTTGAGTGTGTGTGTGTTTGCTACCTTATGTCAGCATGTTTAGCCAGAGGTGGACAGGAAGTTTCTCCTGATTGGCTGCGATAAAGGAGCGGCAATGGGGCAGGATTACTGCGACAGAAGGCTTCAAAGTCATCTGCTTGATGTTTGGGCAGGATGACCACATTCGCCTGCTGGTACCCTGAAAATCAGACACATTTTATGTGCATAATAACAAACAAAACATCCGATTCTAAGTGCACGTCTTAGCAGCATGCAGTTGTATCAGGTGCTTCTCAGTTTGAAGACAGCTGACATCCAGGGGAAAGAAAGAATTGCAACACACTGGTTGATTTGTGGCCTCCAGCAGTGCAAATACACCAACTTCAGTGCCTTCTTTGTCTGGATCAGTGAAAATGGACACTACAAATAATAAAATGTGGGTTGCTGACTGGTTAATGAGCTCATTCTCCGCATGTCGGTCTGGTTAAAAATTGTCTTGTCATAAAAGAAACACCATTTTGTATCATGTTTGATGTCTGACAAAATAAGGAGAGGGTTGCTTTGTCTTTTGTCTTTGTCTTTTTCTACATATATGGTCTAGATAACTGACACAGCAGTTTCTGAAAGGTAGTTAACAGTTGCTGAGTGCAAGTAACCTACAACATCAAAAGAATAAATGTGTATAATTTGGCTTTTTTGACAAGAATTTGCAAAAAAACGCTGTTGAATATCAAAGTGAAACAAAATAATGTCAAATAATTTATAATATACAATGTAAAGTAAATGACTGCATAAATATTCTCCCCCTTCAGGTCTGTATTTAGTAGATGCACCTTTGGCTGCAATCACAGCACTGAGTCTGTGTGGATGTGTCTCAATCTGCCTTGCACATCAGGACACTAAAGTTTTTCTCCATTCCTCCCTGCAAAACAGCTCAAGCTCTGTCAGGTTGTTCGGGGATCAGGTGTGACCAGCCCTCTTTACGTCCAGCCACAAATTCTTCATTGGATTGCGATCTGGGCTTTGACTTGGCCACTCCACAACATTCACCTTGTTGTCTTTGAACAATTTCTGTGTAGCTTTTGCTGTGTGCTTGGGGTCGTTGTCCTGCTATAAAATAAATTTCCCAAGTCGTAGTTCTCTTGCAGACTGAGTCACACTATCCTCCAGGATTTGGTCTTTACAAGCCTTCCAGGGCCTGCTGCTGAGAAGCATCCCCAAATAATGATGCTGCCACCACCATGCTTCATGGTGGGAATGGTCTGTTTGTGGTGATGTGCAGTTTTGGTGTTTGCCAAACATAGCATCTAGTCTGATGGCCAAAAAGCTCAATTTTTGTCTCATCAGACCAAAGAATCTTCTTCCAATTGACCTTGGAGTCTCCCACATGCCTTTGGGCGAATTCCAGGTGAGATTTCATCTGAGCTTTTTCAACAGTGGCTTTCTTTTTTCCCCTCTCTCATACAGCTTCAACTGGTGAAGAACCTGGACAACAGCTGTTGTATGTGTAGTCTCTACCATCTGAGCCACTGAAGCTTTTAACTCACCAGTTTTCTTCTTGCCCGGTCACTAAGGTCACTGAACTCCGCGGGATGTCCAGTGAGTTGGAAATGTTTTTGTAGCCATCTCCTGACTTATACATTTCAATGATCTTTTCTCTGAGTTGCTTGGAGTGTTTTTTTTTTTTTTTGTCTTCATGTTGCAATTGTAGCAGGAATACTGATGAACCCGAGACTGGACCTCCCAGACACAGGTGTTTTTATACTACAGTCACTTTAATGGGGGTGAATATTTATGTAAACACTTATTTTTACACTATATATTGTTAACTAATTGACATTATTTTGTAAAAATCTGTTTTCACTTTTCACAGATTATATTGACCATGATTTCATGTATAAAAGTAACAAAAGTGTGAAACATCCAAGGGTGGTGAATACTTTTTATAGGCACTGTATGAAATCAGTTTCACTGTGAAGTACAATATATTACAATTTTAAGCCGATCACATGACAAGTGTCTAACTTGGATACAGCACTCTGAGCCATGAAACATCTTTAAATGTTAGTCTGTGAGGCTAACTGAGCAGCTCCATAACGGAGTTGTTAACATAAGATATTGTTAATGCAACACTAAAACATTATCTGGTATGACATACCAACAGTCATTGCTACCATTACCAGCCATATTCTAAGCTGCATTTTTGTCAGGCACAGGGTGCGATGTTGTCTGCTTGACTGATTTATTTGACTGATCTGTTTGATTTGCTTAATTATGGCAAACGTGACAAAAGTGGTCCGCAACACTGGCCTTATTTTTGGAGGCAATGCAGTTAACGAGTCAGGTCAGGTCACACGAATTAACGGCCTGATTAACAGCGGACGAGTTTTGGGTTGGTGGAATAATACATTGTTAAAGAGGAAAATGTTACTTCTTTTTTAAGCTTCACTTTTCCTCAGGCACAAATTAGCAGCCGGGACTCTATCTGAACTAATTGTGGGGTCCATTCATAACAAACAACAATGGAGGAAAAACAAGATCCTGGCAAAAACTAAAAACAGAATATTAAACAATAAAAGGAGGCCAGAAAAATTCAGTGTGGGAGTGATGTCATGAACTATATCATGGTTTTTGTAAAGCCAGAAGTCAGCGAAATCAGACAATTCCCCAAGAGAGATGAAAGAAAAACAGTGGCATTGGTCATGTTCCTGGTGTCCCTCTGCTTTTGTCCTTTCTTCAGTTTACTTTACTGCTTGACTGAGGAATATGATTTGCCTGTTCAGAGTAAACAGGTACAAATAAGCATGTTTACGCATGGTTTTAAATCACTTTTCATATATGAGGCAAACATTACAACCACACACTATAGAAACCAAAACCCATGGTCATGAACTCCTGTTGGATCAGTTATAATCTACTTGGGGACTGGTTGGGTATGGATGGGGTTTCTAAAGGCCAGACTGTCCACAGTTTCTAAAGTATAAGATAAGTATTCATTTTTCGATTATTAACATGTATTTATTGACAACTTGGTCATTTTTCGTCCTCTAAACTTTTATCCGAGCATTTGGAGAAACTTCCTATTGTGTTCACCTGAGTCCTTGATTTGTGACTACGTGGTAACTACAACTACGTTACACGTTACAACTACGTGGTAACGTGGTAAACATTTTTAGTTTATTTTATTCTGAATAACTAAACAGTTCCAACAATGAGCAGTGCTATGGTCCCTCTAGAGCATGAATAAAAACATAACACAGATTTTAGAAATTTACTCATGCATAGTTTATTTTCTATAGTCCATTACTGAGGCGGGTGTCCATGTTAATCTGTCCTTGACAGGACACACATGATCTCTAACAGCAGGGCTAAAGTCTTGGCATTCAGAAAGGCAGTCACACGTCTTTTTTTCGTTTAAAACACCTGTAGGCTATCCCAGGCTATACCCCCTGCTACAAATTATCATCACAGCATTTTCAACTCTCACACTATACAGTTGTTATCAGTGTTTATAACATCCTTTTTAAATCCAATGACTAAATCTGATACTTGTTTTCTGGTCAAATTAACCAAAAATGTAAAATCCTAATAAATGTCAGCTGAACTGGTAAATTTTTCCAAAAGAAAACAAGTTCACTTTATTTGGAAGTTGACTTTCTTTGAGTAGCTCAACAACAAGCAGCTGCCTTGTATCAGTTTCTGACTAATGTTTGGTGCAAAATATAATATTCTAGATTATACAAGCTTGTCAATTAATTTACAGATAATTAAAATCTAAATAGAAATTTATCAACACTTCAGCATGAAATTTAGGTCTTGGTTTCAAACGATCTCAGATTGCAAGTTTAAGCTGCAAATGACTGCTGGAGTAGAGTTCCAGTTTCACATGCAGCACTAGAGGTGATAGACTGGTCCTTACCGTTAGCTAATCCACTCGTGGTTGTGATCCTGGAATCCTTCTGTCTGATTAACAGCCTCAACTCAGCAGGACTCAGACTATTTAAATTACCTGTGTGCTGCATCTCAGAACACATTCTTCTACTTAAACTGCCACTACTTCTGTCTCCTCAGTGGTTTGTCAAGCGGTTTCTGTGGTTAATCTCCAGCTTTTAACTCAGTCCTGAGGCAGCAGCAAACACCAAAGTGCTTCTGTCCGTGCAATTTACAGCCAGTTTTCAGTCCAGCAACAGTAAAAAGTGGTTGTAGTGAAAGGGGAGGACGTAATATAACTTGATCAATCTTTGCCTCGTCAAACATTCTAGTCTTCTCTTATCTTTTTTCATTACAGTTAATGTTTGAGTGAAGAGGAGTCACATGGGGTTAATCTTTGAAAAGCTCAGTTGGGACAGAAAAGAGAAAAGAGTGGAGAACCTCTGACAGAGAGGAACATCTGTAGAGAGAAGGAGTGTTAAAGAGAGACAGGGTTGATACAAAGACAGGATAAACAGTAGAGTGAAACTTGATGTTTGTGCTACTTTGGAGAGATGAAAACATGGTGATGAGGTTAAGTACAGGTTATTATTTAAATGTTGTTTTTATTTCACACTATTTACTGTGTACAGTATGCATACACATTTGGCCATTCAATACAAAGAGCACTTCTAATGGTGATTCTATTTCAATCAGATGTGCTAAAGTGAGTTAACAGCTGATTGTCAATGATGGTATAAAATACACAACCCACTAATATCACCATAAATTTAATATATTATTTAGAAATATTTATCTGGAAAACAACTCTTTTCAGTTGATGGTTGTTGCAGGGCTCTTCTTTTCAGCAGGTAAAATGCATGTGCAAAAATTACAACTGGTTACAGACTAGGCTGGGATTGAGACTTTTAAATCCTGTCATTGATAAAAGCTTTGTTTTATGGGCAGTGTGTCCAGGCTCATTGCTTTGCTACAGTGTGAATACCTGGCGAATGAGAATAGAGGAATTGCTCTGTAGATACATATAAAATATGTGTATATAGATGTTTTAAATCCTTCAGCTGCTGCCATTGTCTGTTCCATCACTGATACAGATGAGGTGGGATGGTCTGGATCGTGTTGTTTTTGCATCACTTTTGGAAAGGTTCATTTTGGTCTGAGACTTTTAAATCCTGTCATTGATAAAGTTTTGTTTGGTGAAAGAGGAGAAAATCAACACAACTAATTCTGAAAAATAAAGTCATGCGGATGTGGGGACCTTTAAATGATGGCTGATAATCACTTCTTTTTTTTTACAATCAACTTCTGAGGAAAACTTAAGTTTGAGGAAAACTTAAGTTTAATCAAGCCAAGTCACTTTATTTATAAGCACATTTGACCAGAGGGCTGTACAACTAAATGAACAAGTAAAGTATATAAAATGTTACCCTACTGTAATCATACTTTCAGAGGGCATTGTAAATAACTGTTACTTGTGTTTGTTGTTTTGTAAATTGTTACTGCCCCAGACATGTTTTACACAGAGATCAATACCAAGCTTCATTCTTGGGCATTGACTCAATTTGTGACACAGAAATGTTTTTCACGTTAGGTTGAACTTGGCAAAGCAGATCATCCTACTTACATGTATGTGTAAGATCACTGCTGTCTTTACAAGGCGCACCATGTTTGTGTATTGCTTCGTTGTTTTAACTATAAATGCTATGCACAGTAAAACGTGTACTAAATACCTCCAAATGGACATGGATCTTAAATCCATCTTACTGTGTGGATGATAAAATGAAGCATATAAAAGAATGTCAGGGAACAATAAGAGGAGTGAAGAGATAGTTGGACATTAAAGAGGAGGAGGAGGAGGGGAGATAGGTAACAGAAAAGATTAGCACTCTGCTGCTACTTTGTGGCTAAACAAAGGCATCGCTCCGAGACTATTACTTAGTTGAAATGTTATTTCACTGGAAATATGATCCTACAGAAGAATCCTGTTCACCTACATGAAGCTTTCAGATGGTCACAAGTGAAAACTGATTTGTTGTCACCGAGTAATTTTGTTGAATATTACTGTAATATGTGTCTAATGTGTGCAATATGCCAGACAAAATAAACAGTCCCACTACAATAAAACTGTATTCACAAAGCCCTTAAATGTTACCTCAGAAGCAGCTAAAAAATTCTTTCATCTTACATCAGTTTGTTTCATAGAAATGAGCGGACATGACCAACATATATCAAAATATGCTATAAAATCTAAGCTGGTTAATGTTCATCCATTTATCAAGTGGGACAGTTAATTAAATACCACATTGACTATATAACTCAGACCTCTATTGGTCTGAGTTATAGTAGCATATTCTATGCTGTTATGAGCTACATGAGTTACTTTGATTATCAGTTTAATTGGCAGCTTTCTCAATCAGATGTGAAAACACACATTTTAGTAATAATAACAATAATCTATATTTGGATTTTTTTCTAAACTCACTGTAATTTTAATTGCAGTATATCTATATAAAAGTCCCCTCTTCAGTTCTTGCTTCACCATACCTGATAAAACCAGACAATCACACACATACTGTAAATTTACACACGTGTTAGTGTTTCACCTTTGTCCATTGCAGAGTTAGAGATGCTTCTGAAGTATCTGAGGGACCGTCTGGTGGCTCTCACAGCAGACAGCATGCTTCACCTAAACATCAGACACAGACTTGTTTTCAAAATCATTATTTTATTCAAATTTTTGGCTTACAGTGAATCTTTATTTGAGCAATTGTGGATGTCATGCCCCTCTTCACTACCTCTCAATCACTTGCAAAATGTGCATGATTTCTGGATATAGATGGTCAGTAAGTCTTGCAGTGTGTCCTGTGTAACTTTACACAGAAGAGGTAACAGAGCTGTCGGTCATTGCTGCTTCATGGTGAGCTCCATCCACATTGTTGGCACAGTGGACTGGTCGTAGTACCAGAGCAGTGATGATTGCTGTTGACCAAACATGTGTTTTCTCACCTGCTCCCTACTTTGTGCTGCAGATGGGAGCGGTGAGAGGGGACCGTGGACGCACCCCAAGTGGTACACAGATACAAAATGTTCCACCTGCACTGAAGTTATGGAATTTTGTCAGGGCATGTCAGCTGTGCAAGATGATGATGGCCTATACAACAACCAACCTAACCAACATGAACACTCACCGCTCAATGCTACCATAAAGTCAAGACAAATGACATACCAAACACTGCTGCTAAAGTAATTTTATACTTGTCTTTAACAGTAAAGCAGTAACTAAAGCAACTGGTGACTTTTAATGTGACAGAACTAAAACAAGGGATTTAAAAACTTCCTCCCAGTGCTGGAGTTGACATTTCATCCCAAAAACACGTTTCTCATGTTGCTGTACTAGTTAACGTAGAGAGAAACCAGATATACCAGCATAGTTTAAAGGCAGCTAACTGCATTTTGCTAGTAACTAGTCTGACTCCCAGATGTAGAACGCAGGTAGAAGCTACCGCTCATTTCAGTCAGTTCTGACCTTCTTTCTGTCGTTCCTACCTGTGTGTTACACTCTTCTTCGCTACGGGAAACAATAGCAACCTCCGTGCAGCAACCTACCACAGTACAAATTTAAAATATTTCTAAAATATTGAATTATAATGTGCACTAAGGCAACCCCAGCCATTTTTTTTGCAGCGAACTAACCACTTCAATCACAGTGCTGTTGTCCTGTCTTCCTGCATGCAAATGTTTCACCAAAACAATTCCATCTGTCACTATTTTGAGGGAACACCAAGAGCAAACCTTTGCTTAAGCCCGCTTACAACAGTTTGATTAGTTTAAAGAAATGCAAAGAAGACAAAGCCTTTTTTCACCTATAGCAGAATGATACTGTTGTTGTACACAACGGGCTGGCAAAGCCAGACTAACTAACAATAGATGTGTAGATCTCCAGCTATTTATAGCTACAGTATATCACAACAACAGCACACATTGTTTGATACTAAAGTCACTGCAGTGGTAGAAGGATGATGAGAATGTAATTCTTCTTCTTGCCCCTCTGTCCAAAGCACATTTATGTGTTCTACCACTTAGTTTCAGTGAAAACACATCTTTTAAACTAGCAAAAGACATTGTTACTGTCAAAGCTTTTTGCTGCTGCCAGAAAATTAGTATTTTGTTTGCTAGAAGGCTTGTCTAGTAATGAAATGAAAGTGGAAGCATCCTAAATTTCCTGAATTTATACCACTTATCACTCTGTTGGCCCTAGACTGAAAGCAGGCTCCTTGAAGAAGAACAGATGATTGCTCAAATGTTGACGGTGCCAGAGGTCATTTTTCATAACTGCCAGCTTATTCAAAAGTAGACTTTGGACTGTTTGTTTCTCATCTCTAATTTAACTAGAATTTAAATTGCTTCACCACTATTTAGATTAAAAATGCATTTTATTTTTCACCTTATTTTAAACCAGTTTAGAAATGATTTCAGTAAAACTGATTTGATAATCACATATCACTTTGATAATTCAAATAATTTAGCTTGATTAAGTTTAAAACTTGCACTTAGTACAGTGTGCTATACTGCCCTGAATCTGTCTTCCTCTAGTTCTACAGTAATTTCTCTCTCTTGCTTGTTTCACCAGCCACCTAAACACAATGGAATTACCACATCAGACCTCTTTGTGTTTTTTGTAGTCTTCAGGATCGTTATCAGGCTTCTGCAGAGCTTGACGATGAGCTGATCATTTAAATCAGGAGTGTTGGAGTGAGGAAAACATCTAAAACATGCAGGATAGTGGCCCTGGAGGACCAGGATTTGACCCCTCTGAATTAAGGGTTGTTAGTAAGAGAAAACAGAGAACCAAAGCTCTACTGGTCTGTAGCTGCAGCAGGTCAACTTCTGACCTCAACAAGAACCTGCCTTTACCTCCCTGTCATCGCTGCTATTGTCAGTTAGCCTCCCTTTCTCTCTCTCTCTCTCTCTCTCTCTCTCTCTCTCTCTCTCTCACAGACACACACACACACACGCACACACACCGTGTATAGTGGAGACAGTGAGTAGCTAGTTTCTTTAAAACACAGCCGTGTTAATTTACCAAACCGAATTGAAACTGAATTGAAACTCTAAATATTTCTCAGTTCATCCTCTACATATCAGGTGGGACGGTTAGTTAGCAAAAACATTCACATCTCTAACAGGAGAAATAGAGGACAGCATTTTGACTTCGAGTCATGACGAAGATTGTTTGCTACATAGCAGCTAGTTAAACACTGGCAACCGTCACTCGATGCTTTTCGTCTCGTTTATTTACATGTGTGGCTGTTTACTGTGTTCGTACCTTCTACAGAGTTATTCCACAGTGTTCAGGAGTGTTGGGAGCCTGAGAGGCTCAGAGTGAAACCTCCGACACACGGATGTGTTTTGAGCCGTACCAGCGCCTTCAAAATAAAAGCTTCACGTTGCCCTCTGTAAATAAATAAATAAATAAATTTAAAAACATTTTTTGGTCATTCTCTTTTACAGTTTGGTTATGCAGGGAAGACATACAAAAATACGTAAGAACTCCTTTTTATCATTATCATTAACTGATCAAAATCTATAACTGGTGCAAAGGTTTTTTATAATGGTTGATGAAAGCTCATAAGATAATTACAGTAAGAAAATAATATTTAAATTCAAATTTAACGCGTAGTACAGTAAAAAAAAAATTTGTTACTGCAAATAATGTAAGAAACCATGTATATCATGGCTGGAGTGAGTTTCCAATGATTTCTACATCTCTGAGTTTTCTGAGAAAAAAAATATTGCAATTTGGTTAATTCATAAATGTATTAAGTCCTGTGACAAAATCAACTGGATCAACTATATACATACAGAAATGCTACTGTTTCATGAAATGTTCCTTGGCCATTTTCCCCTTATGTTAGTCATCCACAAGCCTCTAGTTGTATCTTCGACCACTCCTCATGACAGAATTGGTATAGTTCAGCTACATTTTTCGGCTTTCTGACTCAGACTTGTTTCCTCAGCTCAGTCTGCAGGCTCTTGATGGGGTTTAAGTCAGGACTTCGGAGAGACAAGCTAAGTTAGGTTAATTCTAGCTTCAAGGGGAAAAGAAGCACTCAGTCAAGTTAGCATAATTCACTACATGTATTTCAACTGTGACCAGAAGCTATATAACAAAAAAGACAAAGGTAAGCATATAAAAAGAAAAATAAGATTCTTTTGTGTCTTTTCTCCAGAGGGTGCAGCCATCTTGAAATCCAACAACTGACTGCATGTCTCAAGTGCATGTCACCGCCATTCACCGCCGTTCATCCATTCATGCTGAGTCCAGGGTTCTGAACTGTACATCGATATATAACGTTTTTGAAAAAACAGAATTTAAGACAAATTATTTCATCTTTCATCTTTATTTTATTTTATTGGATTAACTCATTTTAATACTCTGCAGCTATTCTGACATCTGCCCGATCTACCAGATTACCAGTCCGTCAGTGCTGTGTGGCCTGTGATGACTTGATGAGTTGATTGAGAGCTTTTCTTAATGGCTGTTATGTTCAATTCAGTTCAACTCAGTTTTATTTATAAAGCGCATATTTACAACACAAGTCGTCACAAAGCGCTATGTGCTTATATATTTTAGTTGGTGTTGTTCTGTCAGTGTAGACTGAATTCAAAGCTATGTGTCTGAGTAAGGAAGGGCCCAAAATTTTTTTTGCACTGGGGCCCATCATGATGTTGTTACGCTACTGGCTGCCATGCAAGGTACTACGCTGCCATTGGGAGCAACTTGGGGTTCAGTGTCTTGCCCAAGGACATTTCGACATGCGGAGGGAACCGCCGACTTTACGATCAGTGGACAACCCACCTAAACCACAGCCCCTCTTATTAAATATTATTATTGGCTGCTCTTAAAAGGTCTTGAGGTCATCCATGGTCTGGTAAATGTCATCCATCTTATCGCCTCAGGAGTCAATGAATGCGCCGGCACATCAAAATCACATGACTGATTTAAGATGATGTAGCAGCACGACGGAGCGTCCCTGAGTCTCCGTTTCAAGTTGTGTCGAAATTGCGGACTTCAAACTACCAGTTTTTGAATTGTGTTGATCGGCCAAATAAAACCAGACTGATGAAAAATAATAAATGCCATATTTTTCCTGAATATTTGGTGTGCGTCTGGTGCGTTTGGTGCAGGATGAAAAGGGAAAAAAGAATGATTCTGTGCAGAGTGCCGAAAATGCTGGTAAGAAAAAAACAACAGGAAAACACTCCTTTCCTGTTGGTCGAAAGTGCATCACATTAGCCAAACAAAAAACGACATGTTTGCTGAGGGAGAGCGGCATATTTGAATTTACGAGTGGAAAGTTTTGAGAGTTGGAGAGGAAAGAGGAACAGCAATCGTGAAAGTACGCTTTGATCGGTTTGTGAGAGTTAGCGTGTTTGAATTAGATTGTTCGTGTGTAGTGTAGTGTTTTTGTTTTGTGCGTCTGAAATGAGACGGAACCTGACTGTTGAGCGCGCAAAGCAGCTCTTCAATGAGCTGGAAGAGGCTGAGGAAGACGCGGACCCAGAGTCTGAGGGAGAGAGTGAGGAACAGTACGATGATGGTGAAGAGTATGATCCGTCTTTTCTTTTAGAAGAGGCAAGAGAGGAGGACGAGCAACCGACGTGCTCACAGCGTGCTAGTCGGAGGGCTCTGCGGAGGAGCACACAATGTGGCACGCCCACCTGATCCAGATCTCGGCAGGCTCAGGCAGCAGAGCCCAGCTCTGAGCCCTGGGAGACAGCGGAGGATGCTGACTGTGCCCCAGTGGTAAGCAGGTTCCAGCCACGGAGAACACCAGGAGTCCAGATTGACACTTTTTCCCCTCATAGTCCAGAAGACCTTTTTCTGTTGTTTTTTGCTGATGACACAGTCAGGACAATCTGCACCAACACTCATAAGAACTCTGCAGAAAAACAAAGGACTGGGGAAAAAATACAGCTGAACTGACATAGACATGGAGGATCTGTATAAGTCTCATCTTCTACATGTCACTGGTGTCACTGCCAAGTCTCCAGGACTACTGGAGACAGGACAGTCTTTTCTGTGCCACTTCCTGCCAGAGTCATGTCAAGGGACATTTCTGATCCATATTGCGGAACACTGACCTCAGTGATCCTGATGAGGATTTAAAAAATGACCGGAGGAAAGGAACACCTGGCCGTGACAAACTTTTCAGAGTCAGACCTCTGTATGACGATATCCTCACTGCCTAGTGCATATGACCATCCGAGGAGGGAGCTGGCAGTGGATGAGAGGATGGTGGCAACAAAAGCAAAAACTGGCACGACTCAATACATGAAGGACAAGCCGACGAAATGGGGCATGAAACTTTTTGTATTGGCTGAGTCAAGCAGTGGCTACACCCTCCACTTATATACACTGGCAAGACTGCAACTGTGAGTGCTCATGGCCTGTCTTATGTTGTGATGAGCCTGATTGAGGCACAGGATACCATATTTACATGGACAATTTTTATAGCAGTCCTGTTTATGGACCTGGCCAGGATGAAGTTTGGTGCATGTGGAACCTAGAGAGAGAGCAGGAAGGGATGTCCCAGAGGGAGAGAAAATGCTCTCACCAGAAAATGCAGGAGATGAGAGGGGTGAAGTTGGACGCCTGGCTGTGAGAGACATTCCCTGCCCCACACCAATCTTGGCGTACAACAAGAACATGGGTGGGGTTGACCTTTCAGACCAGCTCATCCAGTATTATTCTGCCCACAGGAAAACTGCTCGCTGGTATAAGACTTTGTTGCTGCACTTTTTGGACATTGCTGCAACAAATGCCTACATCTTGCACCACGAGATTAGCAGTATCAAGCAGGTGCAGCCCCTGAAACACAAAGACTTCATGGTGGAGCTTGTGTGTCAGCTTTGTGGTGTTCCCCAGAGCAGGAGAGCTGAACACATTCCTGTGGCCATTTCCACAGGCACAGATGCCGGCCAAAAAGCCACCAAAGGCAGACTGAAGTGTGAACGTTGCCACCAGGTGGACAAAATCAGGAAAGGTACACCTTGGAAGTGTCAGGTTTGTGATGTGCCTTTCTTTGTTGTTGTGTCTGGAACTGCTTTTTGGAGTGGCACAACTAATATAATATAGATAATTTTTACTAGTGTTTTATAGTTTTTATGTCTCTATGTTTTTAACTGTTTTTAACCCCCGCTATGAACTTGTGTATGCTGCTATGAACTGTGATCCTCGCTAAAAACGCAATCTCTAAAACATTAACCCCGCACCCAAAAACAAAGACAACCCCCGAACCAGACCAGAATTCCCTCCTAGACCTCCGCAGCTAGCTAGCGAAGCATTTACAGCCCCGTCGGAGCAGTAAAAAACTAGCGACCCGGTGAAGCCTTAGTCACCGTGTTAGCGAACCAGCTACCAGATCCGACGTAACCCCATAAACGGCCCGAAGCAGGGCCAAGAGGAACTAAACCGTTGGAAGTCGACTGTGAAACTTAGAAGGGTGTGCCGAGCAACGGGTCTTCATCAGGCCAAGGCACACTGTTAGCGATATGCTAACAACTGCATGAGGGTAGTGCGCCAACCCTTCAGCTTCATCAGCTGAAGGGTTGGCGGTCCGGGCCGGGCCGGTTTGGTCTGGAACCCCCTCCCCTCCCCTTTAGGAAAAACTCATCGGATCTATACGATTCACATAAATGGCCTATTTTGAGTTCAAAATGGGGATTTTCGCCGAAAAGCGACTGATTTGCATGTATGATGACAAAAAACTATACATTAGTGTTCTAAAAACAGTCCCCTCATCTGTAATTATGTCTTCTTATAATTTACTTCAAAACACTGTAAGCCCACTTCTTCCCTTGCTCTTGGTTAATGGTCAAGATATTAATTCTAATAACACGTCGTAATTTCACAATAAGACACGTTTGTTAAAGAATTATATGCTTTTTCATCAAACAGTCTCGAATTTTGCAATTCTTTTCGAAAAAAAGAAGTTGAAAAACTAAGATCTAATTTTTTTTTAGAGAAGGAAGTTCATTTTAAAACACCTAATGATACATACCCATCTGCTGAATTTCTGAGTCGCAGACTTGATTTGGATCACAACTGTTCTTTCTGTGACGAAGATATCGAAACAACTGGACATTTATTTTTTGACAGTAAATTCACTAATACCTCTTGGGAAGATTTGCATGACTGGTTATTCCATAAGTCTGGCATTTCTTCTGATCTTAAAAAAGAACATGTTTTATTTGGTACAATAAAAAATCATATTCATGACCTGGCATTTAACACAATCATTGTCCTTGGATATTTTACATACATAAGAACAGATTTATGAAGACAAAACCAAAGTTGTCTATGTTCCATAAAGAACTCTATCACTATTTTGTATCCTTGAAATATATGGAGGGAAAAAATGCTGTGAAACTTTACGCTTTAGTAGAAAAATGAAACCGTACAGAGTTCCCCCAATTTATTTTTTTTTTAATTTCTTCTGTATCTATACTTATTTAGCTTACTATCTATCCTGTTATTTTTCTTGTCATTTATGTTGCTATTGCCTACCTAAAAACTGTATAACCATGGTACTGTTATCTATGCCATACTTGTAATGCAAATTCTTCAACTAAATTGCTTCTGGGCAACAGTGCAGGCGGCGTGTCCCATAGTGAAATACCGAAACAAATGTTGAAAGAGAACCACTCACGGTGACGATCGGTCTGAGTACCCCATCCGTGCTCCTGCATCTCTCCTCCTGAGTGCACTTCCTCCCCTCTGGTCTCTACTTCGGGTTTCCTGAGTTTTTCTAAATCCCATACATGAATTGCTATTAATACTGAGTGATTTTACCATTAAAAATATATATATATATAATGAACAGGTTTTCCACAATATAACTTTCCACTCATCATATAGAAAATACTTCATTTTTTATTTTGTTTTTTTCCCATTAAAAACAACTGTAGCTTCATGTAAACAAAAATGACACTTAAATTGTTGAAATTTTGAAAAACTAAAGTAGAGGTCATTTATAATCAGTAATTATGATGTGGACTGATGTAGATTAAAAGTGAAATACAACATTAATTTATGACATTCTTTTTTTGCCATCTGTGTTTTTGTCTTTAAGGACCTCAGTGTAATTATTTTAAAATGATGTCTAAGAGGTTAATATACATTCAATAAAATATATACACATATAAACAGGTATGTGATTTACAGCATCCAGTGTTTAGTGTTTATTACAATTATATAAGTTCAGAAATTCAAATTCAAATCATGACATTAGATTCACTTTTTCTTTATATATAAATAAATAAACAAATATACACGGACATTTTAGAATCATCAGTTAACCTCAGCATGTTTTTGAACTGTGGGAGGAAGTTGGAGTACCCGGTGAAAACCCACACTGCACAGGGAGAACATGCAAACTCCACACAGAAAGATCTCAGGCGTCCTAACCGGGGCACGAACCAGGGATCTTCTAGCTGTGAGGCGACACTGCTAACCACGGAGCCACCGTACAGCCCTCAAATAGAATTTATCTGATTTAAATTTTTTTAATGATTCAAGTTGAGTGAATTTGGTCGAATTAGTTTTCTTGTGCCGCAAACTTCTTAAATGCTCGAACAAATTAGCTTCACTGCTTCGTGTCCGGATAATCGCCAGTATTACTTATTTCTCTTCTATTCTAGTCTCTTTTTTAAGCTACTTCTTTTTATTTTCAGTAACGTATCGTATTGCTTCCTGTACATTTCTCAGTTGTGCAGTTGTGTAATTTGCCATTTCTGAAAAAATTTTGGCACAAGAATTTTATTGTCTGAATATTGCTTTTGTTATTGCTCCGTGTTTTTAATTTAACGTAGTCACAGCTTTTTTGATTGTTGTTCGAACGACAAATGCAATAAATACATCAATTAAATGGTGTACTGGGACAGTACTTCAAGTATCAAGTCCCAATTTTTGTCTGACAGTAAATACAAGAGCCAGATGAAGAAGAAGTAGGTCCAATCAACCCTCCTAGGGGGGAAGAAATGACAAATCCGAGCCCAGAGAGAAACGTTCTCCAGTGGATCTTCTGCCAGGACAGGATCTTCAGGTGGAAGGAACTCATCAGCCTCATAAAGGACCTCATCCTCTGATGAATCTTGTAATGGTTCCTTTGTAAGGACAGGTGGAAGGAGCTCATGGGCTTCATGGCAGACCTCACTGTCTTGTGGAGCTTCCAATGGGTGCTCTGCCAGGGCAGATTGACGGAACTCATAAGCGTCTTAATAGATTTCATTTTCTCCATCGGCTCTTCCAACAATGTCCCTTATATGTCTGCTCATGTTGATGAATTTCTGTTGTCGGAGAGGCCTGAAGTCTGCGAGGCTCAGTCTGTGAATCCAGAGAGTGGAGATTTGGATTCTGCCTAATGTTTCTCTGGGGCGATGTCACCAACCTGGAGGTGGTGTTATTTCCCTCCATGACATCATGTAGGGCAAATCTCCCTAAATGTGTTTGAACACACATTTTCTGAAAGGTGGAGAAAGCACGAGAACGCTGGGGGCGCATATTATTGTTAGAAAACCATTCTAAAGTGAATTTTGGATAATATGGGACCTTTAACTGTGTAATAGTACACAGTCATGCATCCACCGAAACACTGTCTTCTTGCAGACACCAAGGAGCTTAGCTATGCAGGAGATGGGCAGCTGCATGTCAGTGTCAGGTTTTGCAGATATTCTTAGATATGACTAGTCTTGGCTATCCTCTACCACCATCGAGGATCTCTACACAGAGAAAAGCTGGAAGTCTCCTTTCTCCTCTTGCAATTAAATAAGTCTCAAAATGTCAGATAACACACAAACAACATCTTGTGGTACTTTGAATAAATTAGCAAACCTTTGTATAAGTCCTAGTTCATGACTTAAATGTGTAAACAATCAGAATCCAAAGGCTGATGTTGCAGAATTTCCTGAGGCCTTCTCAGCATTTTCTCCATGAGCTGCCTTCCAATCAAAAGTGCCTGTAATTACCAACTGAAAATGATTACATATGTGATGATACATTAATCAGCCCTCAAATCTCAGATTGGATTAATCATCCTATGAGTTCCAATAGGTTAGATCTACCATACAGCTTTAGAAAACACAATTAAGGGCTGCCATATGGTTGTGAAACATGTGTTTTGTTAAGATGCTGTTACTCTTTCGTACACGGTGGTGGTGTGTCGGTTGTGTCATTCTTGACTGTAGGTCCACAACTCACTCCACCCTTAAAAGTGCAGTCAGTAATTTGTTAGCAGGACCTGAGTAACCTTTGCTTCACTGAAGTTGGTTTGTAAAGATGCAAGTAAGGTCCAATTCCTCTGTATTGGCACACTTATAAGCCAGAGGAATACAATTAGTGTGCTTCAATGCTTGTGTGCTGAAACATTTAACTTGATAAAAGATATACAATAAAGTGTCCCTGTTCTGCTCAGGACACCCACATAGTTGAGATATCACACTCTGACCGTCCAGTTTTGGCTGCAGGTTCTGGGTCAGTCTTGTATTGTTCAGCAGTTTGTGGTACAGTGGTCCCTCGTCTATCGCAGGGGTTAGGTTCTAGAACCACCCCATGATAGGCGAAAATCTGCAAAGTGGCAACCTTATATTTATTTTATTATTTCTATATATTTAAAGGCTTTACAAACCCTCCCCATGCTTGGGTTCGGTTCCAGAAGCCTTAGAAGGCGCAGAACGTTTGGGCGACATCATAGGACTTGAAATAAATTCAATTTTTTACGAAAGCTTCACAAAACACAACACCCCAGAGCAACACTACGCACAGTGATGAAACGTCGATGTGAAGTGGACAAGGCCAGATGCTGATGTAACATGCCCACAGGGCGAAACACTATATGCTAAAGAATCAGAAGACTCGGTTCGTCTCTCTTGGAGGTGTGGGTGCAGCAGTCAAATCACACAGGACTAGGTTTCAACCTTGGTGACTGGTACCATGTATTCAAGTGATGATGATGATGGAAACCAACAAATTGCAAAAAATAAACAAGATAAACAAGATATATCCCCAATATGTACAGTTCTGCAGAATGTTACGTGCACTTGATGTATGTATTTGACAAAACAATAATGAACAACAAAACACAAATGATGCTCGCACCAAGGGTACCGTATCGGTAACACGTCTCTCACACACATTGATAAATGCACATTGCACAGTTCCTTATGTGTGGCAGCTTGCACAGTTCATTTAACATGTCCACATGTCCATGTAGCAAGGTGGGTGTCCTTAATTGTCCACAGGCTAGAAGCCGCAAGTGCAAGTGCGAATGTGCGTGTGTGTGAGTGAGCGAGAAGGTGTTGGGGGGGGCAAGGCTACCACAGCCTCCTACCAGTCCAGCAGAAGATGTAGAATAGGGTTCCTCAGCTCCCAGGCCGGTACGTTAGCTCGCCATCCGATGTCTATTCAACCTGGTAAACCTGGCCTGCATAATGTACAACAAGGCTATATGTTAAATTAAATTCAGTTAATAGCTAGCTAGTGGTATGAACTTACATCACTTACGTTACTTTCTGACACGTGTAATCCAGTTCATTCATAATCATATGCGCACAAATTCATCTTTCATCACAGTCACTTTCCCAATACGGTGCATTACATTGGCAAAGTTACATAACTCAGATGACAGAAGGTGTGTGTCAACTGATTATCAAGTGCACCGAAGTGCCGATTAAAATCAATTACTGCGTGCCACATCAGCATAACAATAGGCTACAACTGGTGCCGATTCATATGCTAATGTGCTAACACTAGTAGTACGAACAAACAAACAGACTCACCAGTTCCCAATCCGTTTCATTTCAGACGCGATCACCGCGCGATCAACGGCTCCTACTCTGACGATCAATGAAGGCTAAAAGAGTATAAAAATCGAGTAAGGACCAACACGTTAAGAATATTTCATTACAACTACGAACGCTACTAACCTGTGGCAGCTGTCCGGTGTGCTTCCCCAACACGCTACTAGCTGGAAGCCGCACCGGCAGCTTGTAACAAGCGCCCCGAGCGCCGTGATTGGTCAAACGCGCACGTGGAGAATACTCCTTCCGGCCGACCAAATTCCGCATTTTTGTCTGGGTTACACTGAACACATGCTATACTTGGGAGACAGAAGAGACTGATGCTACCGTCGCTGAGCCAATCAGCACCCAGGATATACAACACAATGCTCTGGTTGGTCACCTCCGATCCACCAATAGCGTGCTGTGTACAATCTCACGTGGGCAAACTAGCTCAAGCGGAAGCAGCTGTAGCTGTGTTTTCCATATGCGAGTCTCTGTCTACTCATCTGCTGTACGCTACGTATTTTATTTCCATTTAATATTCGTCTTAATCCGAGATAGAAAATTAGATATATACAATTTTAAAATCTGCGATACAGTGAGACCATGAAAAGTGAACCGCGATATCACGAGGGATGGCTGTATTTGTTTCTAGGCTTCTTTAACCCTACAACCTTTATAAACCTAGGTCATACATTATACAGCATATCAATGAATACTAAAGATATGTACATATTCTGCACCTATTCATTATTTATGTATAAAAACATGTATATTTATGCTGTTTCTATACTGTGAAATAAATACATATAATCAAAAACAATAGCTAGCAGTTTGTTTAATTGTTAGAAATCAGTTCAAATATTTACTGCTTGGTCAGAACAACTTGGCTCTGTGTGACTGAAATCAGGGGTGCTTGCGCTCAACAAAGTTCTTCCAGAAAAAACAACAGGTACAGAATGTTAGTTATGCGGGTACGTCTGTAGCCCTCTAACAGGCTTCTCTATTGGTCATGTGGGGTGGCCGGACTGAGGCACACACACACATGCACATGCACACATAAACTATAACAAGTTTAACAAGGGTATACGTACACGTCTTGCAAGTCTGGGTGCATAGCTTATAGGCTAAATATCAAAGAAAGAATCGGAATCAACTTTAGAATGCACTTTACTGGACAAGTTTGTTCCGAGCAAACGAGGAAGTTGACTCCGGTGAATCTTAGCTCTGTGTACAGTAATCAGAAAAAAACAAAGTACTAAAAATAAGGTAAAAGTGTGAACTTTTACAGATTGTGGAATGTATGTAGATGGAATAGGAAAAATTTTGGACTTTACACAGACCTTTATTATTAAAATGTATACTGCACTTTCTACCTTCTCATGTAAAAGGAAGCTGGTTGGTGTACCATGGGTTGTATTAACTACATGCTTTAAGCATCACAAATGAGCATGACTTGGATGTCAATATTGAATTCCCACTTGTGACTTTCGGTTGTGGAGCTTGGTTTTTTGTTTACCTTTGGTAACAGCTCGTTCCTTTAATGTACAACTAAAGCACACATGACAGTCCAGTGGGTTTGTGGAGCAGTACCCTACTTATGTTGTGTAATGAGGGCGGAAGGAAAAGGGGCAAAATAAATATTTGAAATTAGTAATTCTTTCTCGTACTATGTGGTCTTAATATGAGATTCAAACCATATTACAGACATTAAAACCCCTGTGTTGCTTTTCTATGGTGTTAGTCCCTCTGATACACGTGTCGTGTGGTGTGGCTGACAGGCTGCACTTAACCTCTGTTGCCCTCGAATTCTAGGAATCTGCTTTGGTAAGTTTAATCAGGAGAAACCTAATGCAGTCACAGATTTGAATCTCAGCACAGTTACTGTTAGCATTCACTCATTGGGGATCAATTAAACATGACAACCACGATGATGAGATGTAAGTGGATTGGTTCTTTGTTGGAAGCATGTTGAAATAAACCCTGGGAGCTGGTCACTGTGGCTGCTTGAAACGTGACAGGCTTCAGTAGGTCAGGTAAGCAGCCATTCCTCCTGCTGCTGTGAGTGTCTGGTCTGGCCTGGTTGTTTGCACTGTGGGGATCTGGTTTATTGACAAAAACATGTCAGTCAGCCATTTTTCACATGCAGCCATCTCTTTCAACCATTTTGGGGTTTTTAGACTGAAGCTCCAATAAACTATAACATTATAACCAGTTTTATCTGTATAGCAGTTCAGCTAGTAGTTTTTATACCAATCTGTCACAAAGTCCCTGAAGCTAATTAAAACATTGGTTGTACTGTGAACAAACGTCACTTCAATGCAGTTTTTTTTTGTTGTTGACTTTTTAAATTATTGGTCACTTTGTTATTAAAATATAACTAAGATACCAGAACACAGTACAACAAAATATGGAGGGAAAGACTTTAAGTATAAATGAAAATGTGAAAATCCTGACAGAAATGAAATACACTGGACAAATCTTTTGTGTATGTATGTATGTATTATTAATGTCCTTGATGTGAGTTACTATTAGTAAAGTAAATGTAATAATATAATATCCATCCATCCATCCATCCATCCATTATCTATACACCGCTTAATCCTCTGTAGGGTTGCAGGGGGGCTGGAGCCTATCCCAGTGGACTCGGGCGAAGGCAGGAGACACCCTGGACAGGTCACCAGTCTATCACAGGGCTACACATAGAGACAAACAAGCACGCTCTCATTCACATTTACGAACAATTTAGAATCATCAGTTAACCTCAGCATGTTTTTGGACTGTGGGAGGAAGCTGGAGTACCATGTGAATAATAATAATATAATAGAATGTAATATCTAAAGTAATAAACACATCAAACGTGCCCTGATGAAGGTAACCTCTATCAAAAGGCCCTACTGTATTTTAGCCTTCTTCCTTTCTTCTTGTCTTTTTAATCCATTTGTACTGTAAACTATCCCACATTCACCTTGGTTACACTTTCCGACCTATTTATTCTGTCGGTGCAGTCAGTCATCACAGTGACCCACATGTATAGGACAAATCAGCAACAACGTGAGTAGACTGGGACATTAATGCAGCAGCATAACGCATCTGGTGCATGAACATATTGTGGTTTTACTGATTTGCTTCTCCTACCCACCTTTTTCTGTACATTCTCTCTTAGTTGCAAATTATGGTAACATGTCCTTTATTCTTCCTGCCATTCTTAGTTTGTTTACATAAAACCGACAATGTGCTGAAAGGGACAGCTAATGCTGCTGGTGACTGAAGGCCTAAACCTAGTGATAATCACAACATTATTTAACTCATATTTTGTTTTTCTGTGCTTTTTAGACAAAGATACTGATTAGTCTTTTTGGGCAGTAGTTGCCAGTCGGTCAATCTGGGGCAGCAGCCTCAGTTCAGTGGGTCCAGTGGCTGTTGACAGACACTCAGAATAATATTCTGCCTCTGGTCACCACTGGTTGCCCAAACTGCAGATCTTACAGCAGCCTTCCCAGAATATAATGCCACAAAGAGGAGAGATTAAACAGTTTGCATTTTGAAATAGACAGTAGTGTATCTGAAGCCCATACATATATGTTCCCCTTCCCAGTTAAATGTTTCCTTGATCATGTCTGTAGCAGCACACAGTTTGTTAATCGAATTATAAAAGATAACCATAAAAGACTGGAGTAAGGTTTTATTGCACAGATAAAGTGAATTTTTCCCACGAAAATGCTTTCAAGTCTGAGCCCAGTTTGTTGCAAAATAAGGTGAAGCAGCATGACTCTACTTTACAGACCTAAATGATAATGATAAAACACAGAAGTAAACTGATCAAATTTCAAAAGTTACTGCTTAACAATGAGTTTGTGCTACAAAAACCTTTCCATTGCATGATATATTGCCTAATAGTGACGACTAGATGTTAGTGTTGAAAGTCTCCTGTCCTCCTAATACCTGCTTGAGGTGACATTTAGTTTCTACCGCATGAGCTCTGCTTGTCTGACATCCTCACTAACATGAGCATGAGGTGTTTATAAAGCCGCAGCTGGTTTACTCTCTGTGACTGTTGCTCACAAAAAATGCAATGCAGTGTTCGCTGGCATGCAAGTGATATTCTACTGGTGTATTCTGAAGGGTATCAGCATATTTATGAATCAAATTATATATGTTTTGAAAGCACAAAGCCTCACAATGCAACAACAATGCATATGATTTCTATCGGGCTTCATACTTGGAGTATTACTATATTCTCTATCTTTATCCTATATCACCATATCCACAAGAGACCATCCTTTTTTATACAGCACTTCATCCTGTACAGGGTCAAGAGGCAGGTGGAGTCTATCCCAGCTGATTTGCAGTCAAAAGCAAGCTACACTATACCACGCTACAAGTCTGTTTTTGTAAAACTGAGTGTTAAGGGGTTAGACCATTCTGAAAACAGCAGGTTGTCAACGGCTTCTTTCTCTTTGATTGTTTTCCTTGTTGTTCACCCCATTTCATTACCTGGTATTTTTTTATTATATCACTGTTTCAGTATTCTCAGGATTAGCAATCGTGTAATTAACACATTTGGGTATGAAACTTTCAATGCGTCATTACAACTGAACTACTGGTAAAGACAAATTTATCCATCTTTAAGGCCACTGCAGTGTGGACCCAAGCATGTCAACCTTTAAGAAGAAAGACAGCTAATATCATCACAGTTTAAAACTGCAGTCTTTTGTCTTAACACCTCACTATTATTTTTTCACAAATGCTGTATGCATCTCCAATAGCAGCATCTAACCAAGTCCATGTGTTCATTTTGTAACTACATGAACAATAATAACATACTTTAAGAGAATGAATGATTCCGTCATCAATAGTCTTCGATATGCATTGTGATTCTAATGTTCCATGAGTTGCTGACCAAAACAAAGTTGGCTGTTGTAGTTCCACCGTCTGACTGATGACTCCCAAGAATTTTAATCTAACTTTGATTCTAATGGATGGTTCATACTATTTGGAGCTCCACTATCTGTTGACTGGAGACAAATAGAAGTCATCACCTTGAAACTTCTTACCCAACAATAACCTTTGGTGCTAGTCACAGTTTGAACTTTGAAATCACCTCTCAGGCTTTGATGTGTCTGATGTCACTGGCCCTGAGCAGGACAGAGGAGAGGGACTTCATAAAAGATCTGAGTTCCACAGTTGCTGTGTTAGTACAGACTGAGAGGGCTGAAGAACACAGAGGAAACCCTTTTCTATAGCCCAAAATGGGTTACAGAAAGCTGTGTCTGTTACTGCTGCTGAGCAGCTACACATTGGCTCGTAAGTGGGAATCTGTTTTCATTCAATATCCATTCGTTTTTGCTCAAATTCTAAGTCGCTTTTTGTTTAATAATCACACGTCATTTGTAGCAAATTTAGTTTGTGAGGATGTTATAATGACCCTTTTCTCTGCAGACATTTTGACTTGTCACAGTAGGAAAGGATAATAACATTAATGAAGACTATTCTAGTGTGTCAGTAAGCCATGGCAGTGATAGTGAGCCGGCATGCACAGTACCAGGACCATAAACCTGAACGTGGAATTTTAGTTTTCTTCTTTGTACTGATGCTGTACAATATAGAAATGTATTCTGTGAAAAAGGCCTGTTTATGGTGTTTTTCACGGTTAATGTGATGCACTGGGGCAAATGAGTAGCCCATAATCCTCAGAGCTACAGTAAAAAGCAATCGGACATTAGAGTCTTGAAGATGTTTTACCTCTCATTCAAGAGGCTTCTTCAGTTCTAACTGACTTATGGGGAGTCTCAGCAGTGTGGGACTAAATCTGTCTCATTACTGGTGACACTGGATGTCTTGATGTGTAATCCACAAACACAACACTTTCCGGAAATAAAAAAAAGAACATAAAAACCCTATAAACCTTCAAAAATAACTGCAAATCTAAAAACAATCTGCTCGTTTTGTGTTTGTGGCCCACACATTTACACACAGATTGTCGTTTTGCTCAAACAAACAACATCGAGACAGATTTAGCTCCATAGCTCTGTGACTCCTCCTCAGTCAGAACTGAAGAGGCCTCTTGGATTAGGGGTGAAACATCTTCAAGACGATTAAAGAGACGTCCAGTTGCTTTTTCCTGAAGCTCATGTTATGACCATGGTACCATTTATAACATATAAAATACGTTCCCCTGCCTCTTGCCCAGTGTTAGTGGGGATCGGCTACAGCACCCTGTAATCCTCTATAGGATAAAGCTGGTAGAGCTACGTATAGATAAACATGATGTTATGTGTTTTCCACTCTACAACAGTCTGGACCTGTACGCTGCAATATGGATACAACTAATGTATAGTGGGGAAGCCTGTAAAATCACATTCATGTAATTTTGCTCAGTGTGTTTGGATTGTCAGTGCCGGAGCTTTAAAGTGAAAGAAATAGCACCTGAAATATACACTATACAACTTGCCTTCACAGGGCAATAGACCATTTTTCTCTTTGTCATTAAATTCAACAGTGTCTATGAAGCTTCTCTTTATTATTGATTCATTGAAGCCTTCACTCTTTTTTCCTGTTTTGCAGAGGACAGCAATGACAATAATGACCAAACCTCACCATGCCCACGTAAGTTCTTATTCGCTCATCAGTTATATTCACAATAAATTAAATTAAATGTCTGGAACCACATCAACAAATTTGCAAGATCCCTCAGTGAAGAGTGTTACTGAGCTGTTTGCGTTAGCATTCTGATGCTTTGAAGGGTAAAAAAAATGCAAAAACTACTCATATTTTAGCTCTTTAAATGTTATCATTTGAAAAACTCTGGACTCTCCCTCGAAGGGGCTTGTGTACCTAGAAAAAGCTGAGCGTGTATGTGCATGGGGTCGATACAAACAGACACTTTGACCTGCTAACGGATCAATGGTGGCTGCTGGGCTGATAAACACATGGCCTGTTTTCTGGAGATAGCAGCAGGGGCTCATGAACTCCTGTTCGGCGCTGTTTATGAATTAGCAACAATAGCTGCTGCATTGTTTTTCTGCTGCAAGGTTCAAAGATCTGTTGACAAGTGATGATGTGGAAATTTGACTGTGAACTTGTGGCGCAGAAGGAAAATACTGATATGTAGGGCAGGATATATAGGAACATGAGCTTATCAGTGCAGTGTTGGCTTGAAATGATGCCACCACTGATCAGCACTTAAAGCTTTGTACATTAAGAAACACAGATTAAATAGGGTCTATAGGATCAATATAACCATGTGATACTATTATCTTTCTACAGTAGCATCCAGATTTAAGGCCAATAGGAAATATATGTACCAGTACACCACAGAGAGCCGAAATGGTGTGGTGGGCACTGCCAACCTGAGAAATGGCCCTAAAGTCTCTTGTCAGGTACGTGACTGTTTCTTTCCCATTTTATTTGATCACAGAATGTTCTTATCTGAACCCCCTCACTGTGTCTCCACCGACCGTGTGTCTGTTGTCACATACCTTTAGGTTGAGATCGAAGTCCCACAGATCTGCAGGTTCATCATGCACTCCAGAGGCTGTGTACTCAGTGAGGTGTCTGTCATGGATTCCCAGGGCCAGCCGGTCTACAAGCAGGCCCCTGGCTCCGAGGCCTTCCAGACTGCCATGGCAAAGTTAGTGTGAAACATTCTTTACATGCATCCTTTACATGGCTGCCAGACAGAGGTGGCTCACCCATTAGGCAATATAGGCAAATGCTAAGGGCGCCGTGGCCTCCAGGGGGCGCCACAAAAATTGGGAAGAATTTCCCCTTCAATATAATTATATTAAAACTAGTTATTACTATTAACTCTTAAAATGGAAAAGCTCACGTTGATTAAAATGTAAAGCAACGCCCAATTAACATTACTACAAAGCAATGCTATTCAATTTCTTTTGTAAGCGTATGTAAATCACCAATGGAGGGGGGGGGGCGCTATATAAAATCTCGCCTAGTGTGCCACATTGAGTAGGGCCACTTCTGCTGCCAGACATGGAACAGGAAAACAGCCTGTAGAGTTTAGACTCACAATAGTAGTTTATCTTTAAAGCAAACATAATCTCTGTTTTTATACCAAACAGTCCATCAAGTGACAAAGTGAAAGCAACAGCAATATGTGAGTGGGGGGTGTAACTGTGTAGTGACAGCAGCAGGCAGCTGTCTTCAGGGAAAGCACTACTACACACTGTACAATAATGACTTAACAACATAAATACATTAAAATACATACATTTAAAAAAGTTAAAAAGCCCAGTAGACAGATATATTTTTAGGTGAGCTGGTGAACATGGTGGTGCTGTTGGTAGAGACCAAAAACTGAACACTGGACTAACAGAAGCACTCCTCCACATGAATGATAATGCTGCTTCTGGATGTGTAACTGTTTGCTATCATGTTAACGGCTTAAATATGATCATTATGTGAACGATATGCATTTTGTTTCTGCTGCCTCCAAGTGGCCAAAGAAAACTTTAAATCAAAGATAGATATTTACAAGCTATAATAATCAGTTTCTGTCTAGCCTGAGCAGATATTCTGCATGTTATGTTTTCAACTCACTGAAAATGGCAAGTTGAGGGTTATCTTTTCCTCAGATTTCTACTTGCAGGTTGAATCACAACAGCCAATGTAATAAACCATTGGACAGCATAGCTTTGTCTTCCATGCATAAACAGAAATAACAGTTGGTAATGAGTATCATTGAAAAACTTCTGTATAACTAGTCATAAGCACTTGTTTAATTATCAGTGATAGGACAAATATAGGTCTTAGATTTAGCTTATCTTTCAATCACGTCTGATTTTACTACAGTTGCTGAGCAAAACAGTTGAACACACCTTGGAAAATCCCAGACCACCCTCATGGGACTCTGATGCCCGATGTTGATCAGTTTTCTGACAAGGCCATCATGAGTTGAAGTTCATTTGACACATGTTTTAACTCTGGAAGTGGACCTTACCAATGTACCGATCTGTTCTTCTTCATACAAACCTCTGTAAAGTTGGTTTAATGAAATTCTTCATGAGCCATTTGTGCTAGCAGATTGTCTGTGGTTTAAATGAGTCCATTGAGCTCCTTTGGTGCTGAAGTTGGACATGAATTGTCAAGTCATGTTTGTGGACAATATAAGTTTTCATCACCACAAGTGAAACTGTCCTATCAAAACAAGTATCCCCCTGGACGCAGCCACAGCATCTTAACCCAAGACGATTATTATTAGTTTAAGGAATTATTATTAGTTTTGAGGAACACAAACAACCCAGATCTTTTTTTACCCTGTGACATATTGATAGGGAGGTGCATGAGACTAAGCTTCCTACTACCTTAAAATGAAGAGATGTAATAGCTTCCTTTAGAATGTGCAGATCTTCTCCCTTACAGCAGTGGATCACACCAGCTCATCTATGATTGTGTTAAGACACTGTAAAATTCCTCTGCACTGCACAATGGAACAATGGAAAGCTGCAACATTGCTGAGCTGGTTCAACATGTTTACTGCAAAATGTCACTAAATGGTCTGTCGTGTCTTCGTCCAGGAACGCTCTGAAGTTCAGTGTGGAGAAAGTCTCTAATGTAGAGCTTTATCCTGAGAATGACGAGCCGGTCAACATCCTCAACGTTAAGAGAGGAATCATTTCTGCTCTCATGGTGCCAATCCTGGAGGATAACGAGAGCAGCTTCATGGTTAGTATCCTCTCACAACCTGAACAGGCTTCTCTAAAAATGCAGTGCAGGTATTGACAGAGCAACTGCAGAAGAGGAAAGACAATAGACTGCTTTGGCTACTGAACTTTAAAGCTAACGTTGATGGCTAAGCCCATTTGTTTGCTTTTATTGTCTTCCAGAGCACAGTGCATGGCCAGTGTTTGACAGACTACGTGGAGAATGCAAGGAAGGATATCGCCACAGAAGTGACCCTGTCCAGGGATCTGTCTCAGTGTGACCAGTTCTACAGCAGGGAACTAGCCAACAGCCCCCTGGCCCTGCTGCAAAAACTGGTACTTAGAACTCATGTAATAACATTCTTGATGGTGATGTTAGAGAGGAGAAGACTGCTACTAGATGAAGCCATTGAGATGGCATAAAAATGGCTCTTTTTGTCCTGTCTGAGTTTAACTAATCAGCATTTGTCCTCTATGAGTTCAAACACCATCAACACCTCCACAGCATTTTTTCAGGACTGCTTAGAGCAAGGGGTGCTCAATCCTGGTCCTCGAGAGCCCCTATCCGGCATGTTTTAGATGTTTCCCTCTTCCAACATGCCTGATTCAAATGATCAGCTCATCATCAAGCTCTGCAGAAGCCTGATAACAATCCTTATCATTTGAATCAGGTGTGTTGGAAGAGGGAAACATCTAAAACATGCTGGATAGGGGCTCTCGAGGACCAGGCTTGAGCACCCCTGGCTTAGAGGTACTGTACCTACCCCAGAGGTACTTTTTATCCTCCCAAAAACAGCTCTGAAAGAGGTTCTACAGAGTCAGTTCCTGTAGACAGTACAGTACACACACAAAGGTCTGGGTCGTCCTTTAAAGGCCCGAAAGTTGCTTTAGTGGAAAACAACTCTTAATGTAATGGCAAATGGTCCCCACTTATGTAGCGCTGTTTAAACCTTAGGTTCCAAACGGCTTTACAATGTGTTTGCCAGTCGCACACTAACACACCAGTGGCATGCAAGAGTCAGGGATTGAACTGATGACCTTGCGATTGGTGGATTGCTAGATGTTTATGTAATAACACAGTAATGACTACTGAGTACTGTTGGACTGGAAGATTAAATGAGCTTGATTTACATGTTGATATGCAGTTAAGTATGTTGTTGTATCTGCCCTCACTGTCAGTCAGGCTACATTGTTGCTGCAATGGCTACGTCGTTCCCTTAGTCAAACTGGTGCCCTGCTGTTACATTATGATGACTATATTAGAGGGGTGTTTAGCTTCTATGTGAAATGAAATATAAGTGGTTCCCTCAACTGGTTACCTGCCAATCATTGTGCTTTAAGTAGTTTAGATAATGTAAAAATGCTATGCTATGTTGATTTAAAAATTCTCTTAATGCTGCAGTCATAGTTCATCAACAACAACACATAAACATTTTGAATTTTTGTCTCCAGCACAGCCCCATGTCTAAGCTGATAACGAGCACTCAAAGCTGCAACTATCAGTTTGATAACAAGGGAAGACACATCACCACAGCCATGTGCAAAGAACAACACATCTACCTGCCCTTCTCCCATGGGTAAGTTATAAAATGAGTGCATATTTAAACGTATAAAGTCCATTGTTATGACTCATCTTTTAATGTACCTTGCAGAGACAACGGAATATCATCTGTGTTAACCCAAGAGCTGAGCTTTCAAAGTTCCAAGAAAATCAACAACAGAATATTTAGTGAGTGATTATGTCGGTAGCACATGTCATGTGTAGCTTTAGTTCATATCTGGTACCCTGGTTGTAGATCTGGTTTTATTGGGAATGCAAAATTAATGTCAAATATGTGTGCACACAGATGTGGACTCCAGCCAGAGCAAACCACTGCACTTTGAAGACCCTGATGATAAAGCACCAGTCCAAACAAAGGATGCTGTTCTGAGCACCTTTCGGGACCTTGCAGCTTTGGCAGGCACAGACCAGGGTCAGAAGAGGACCAGCCTTTTCCACAAACTTGTGTCCAGCTTGCGTGTCCTGAGGAACGAGACCCTCAGTCAGACAGTCCCTGAGATGCGAGAAACGTCAGGCTGGCTCACCTGGCAGGCCCTGATCCAGTGTGGAACCCCAGAGTGCACCAGCGCCATCCTCCAGATAATTAGGACAATTGATGGGGTATCACTGGAAGTGGACGCTCTCGTCTATGGGCTGAGCCTCCTGGCTAACCCTGATGCAGCACGTGTCCAAGATATGCTCAGCATGGCTCAGTTTAAACAGAGCAAGGCAATCATGTATGCTCTGGCAAACACTGTCAAGAAGTAAGGAACCGAACCTGATTTATGGTCCTGACTCTTTTTTTTTTTGTAATGATACAAAGCTGTTGATTTAATGCCTTCTTATGATCAACTCTTGTACCTGCTCAGATGACCATGAGAGGGAAACACATTCTTTATCCTAATCACAGCATCTGATTATGTCTCTTGTGTACAGGTTCCATGAAGGAACGTCTGGTCCGGTGGTCACAGATGTGTCAAAATTCATGGAGACACTCTTAAATAACTGTTCATTGGAAATCCCAGATTATGACTCTGATTTTCCTCCTGACCCTGCAGAGATTTCCTTCCTTGTACTGAGGGTACTAACAATCATGCAAGCACCCCACATAGTTTTGGCTTCACTGATGTGTCTGCTCTTGTCAGAAAACCTTGCTCAGGGTTTCAGTGCCCCAGGTTAAAGCTTATTTTCTAATTTCCAGGTTGTTGGTGTCATGGGTCGAGCCATGCAAGCTGCCAACTCCAGCCTGATTTCCTCTATTTTGAAGTGCACTAAGAAAACTGACATTCCGCTATCCAATCAAAAGGCAGCCATACAGGCCTTTAGGCTCATGGACATTAATGATGAGGTATAGGAACTCACGCTCATGCACACACTTCTTAAATCATGGTAGTATAATAGTGAAAAAATCCTGTGTTAACAAAATGACAGTTTTGCTTTTTAGCTAATCAAAAGCAAAGACTGGTGGAAATATGTAAAACAGAAAAAAAAAAAGTAAATAATTGAAAATCGGATATTGTGAAAATTTGCAATTTGCACATTGTATTTCTATACTGAAGCATGCTGTAATTACAAGACAACTGAGACCTTTTCCTTTGGTTGCCCACAGATCAGAAATGTTCTCACGGAGGTTTACCAGGACCCTCAGAGCCCTGTTGAAAAACGCTTAGCAGCTTACCTGATTCTGATGAAGAGCCCGGACCTAGCCCTTGTTAGAGATATTGTCAACAATTTGGAGAATGAGAGAGATGAGCAACTCAAGAGCTTTGTGCATTCCCACCTGAACAACATCCGCAACTCTGATGAGCCACAGATGCATGAGTGAGTAGCCAGCCAGCATTTACAATGAAGCTGTATTCACCTGTGACCACATACAGGTCCACCTTATTCATGGCTTCAAATGTCTACTTTGTGAAAAAATAACTGAAAATCTTTCACACAAAACTTATTTTATATATGATAACAGTGTATGCACCAAACCACAGAAGACAAAGCCAACAACTAGCTGAGCAGACAGTAAATATTATTATATAGAAATTGGCTGAGATCAGAATGAAGTGAAAAGTGAACACTGTCTATTTTCAGGTGGCCAGACGAATGTTGCCACTTCTGCTAGACATGGCCTGTTCACCATAATAGCCTCTTCACCATAGTGGCCTGTTCACTGTAGCTTGATTAAAACTTTAGAAACTGTTTGTTCTGTGGGTTTTCTTCTGCCCCCAGTGGGGCAAAAACCAGTCAGTGTGTCTTTGCCAGATAGCGGTCTGGCTGTCCTGTCTGAGATTTTGTTCAGAGTTTACTCATTTGTTATCTGGGACCCAAAATTGAGAATTTCATATGTTCTCAGACCTGGGATTTTTTTTGTATTTTCCCTCATTAAATAAAACATCTTACCTGGGAAGCCATTTTAAGGCTTCAGTATCTTCAGAAGTATAACTCCTACCCATTACATTGGGTGAGGACACAGACAATGGCTCCAGCAGGGAGCAGATTTTTAATTATTGACCTTTGAAAATGGAAAAAGTTGCAAAATGTTGTTGGTGCCCCAGAAAGTTCATATATATGGATGGATGGATGGATGGTCATGGACCATTTGGGACTCAATGGTAGGAGCACAAAAACTGGTGTGCATATGGGTCTGTATATTGTCTTTATGTGTGCAAAGTAACACATTTTAGAACCCATTAGGCTTATTTGCTACATGAAACCACCCTAAAATACAGTACAAAAAACATTCATTGTTTTCCATTTGAAAAATAATATTAAAACGTATTTAATAATTATTGCATGTCAGTGATTAACTGAAGTCAAAATATGCATTCATGATTGGAAAAGACAACAGTGTTTCTAAATAATATTATGGGATATGGGAAATGAACAAACCTTTTGCCTGCAGCCTCTTTTTGCTTTGAGTGAAGATAGAAATACTGCTGTTCTGGCACTGCATTATCTCACTAAAATGTTATTTATTCTCTTTACTAAAGACTCAGGGAGTACATTGACTTGGCGTTAAGGGACAAGCTGTCACCTCCAAACAAGGTCTTTGACGGCATGTCACGCAACTACAAAATCAACTCCCACTTGGGCTCAATAAAGAGCAACATCATCTTCGATGACAAGGACACTCTACCTAAGGAGATGATGCTGGAGACCACTCTAAAGGTTTTGGACTACAACTATGACATTTTTGAGGTATGATTGCAAGAGCATATTTTTAATATTTGGCATAATCACACAAATCAGATGTGCAAAGTGTTTCAAAGATTTTAAATCTCCCACTTCAAGGTTGGTGTTGAAGGAACGGGATTTGAACCAACAATTGATGCTCTTTTTGGGGAAAAAGGTTTCTTCAAAGAATCCATCTCCAGGGCCCTGTACATGGCAGGGGACACAGCCCAGATGCTCAGAGACGTTTTGGACAGAGGTGATCCTCAGCAAGACAGAAGGAAGAGACAGGTGAAGAAATTTCTGGACACTCTTTATGTGATTGTTTATGCTGCCATATGAATAAAACCTTGTCTCTCGATCTTTCTCGATGATTTATGTCACCACCAAGGTTGAAAAGTAATGACGTGGGAATCCTTATCAGTACGGCAGCTTCATTTCATATACATGGTGACTAAAACACTCACTGGTCATATCTTTTCAGACTCCACAAGATCATCTCAAATCTATCACAGACAGTTTCCAGAAGCTCATGAATGATCTGCGTTTCTCTCCAACACCTGAAGTCACTGCCTATCTCCGGCTTCTGGGAAATGAGATAGGATACATGAAGACCACTGAAATGAGAAAAATGGCTGAGACTCTGTTCATGTACTACCACGTCTTCATCAGGATACTGCCTGGCTCGGTCAGATCTACTGTTTCTTAACATGAGCTTTGCAATATTAATGACAGAAAAACATTTTTGCCTGCAAAAAAACAGATTACGGGAGGACTTTACTAGCAGCTCTGTGATGCTGTATATAGAGACAGCAGTGCCAACATCAGCATGATAACATGACCATAGTGACAATGTTAACATGATGTAGTTCATGTATTTTATGTTCAGCTTCTTAACTTAGCATGTCAGCATGGTACTGTTTGCTAATTAGTGCTAAACACAAAGTATGGCTGAAACAATTGAGCATGTCATTATTTGGCAGGCATTAGATCATAAACCAAAGTATTGACTGAAATTTTAACCTGATGATGACTTGCAAAGAAAAGACACTGCATCTTAAAGTTATGAAGTGAGAACCACAAATATCTCTACCAAATAACACAGGAATTCCTCTAACAGCTGCTGAAATATTTCAGTCAAGACAAGAGTGGTAGGCAGACTGACAGACAGGAGAAATCGTTGCAAAAGACAGACTTTGCCATAGTGATGTTATCCATTAGTCTGTGGACCTTTGAAGGCTTAGGTTTGGTCAAAACTGGTCTTTTGAAACAAACAAGGGGCAGATCTGACTGAGAACTGGAGAGCAGTGCGCCTGATTTGGTACCAAGCTGTCAATGACAAGGCAGCCTTCCCTGAAGCATAACCTGCTGTATTTTCTATTTTACTCCACAGTGAGCCATAATTTACAAAATGAACATCATGCTATATTGAAGAAGTCTTGAAACTAATTTCTTAATGCAGCTGGAGGAATTGCCCGCACTGATTGTTAGAAAAAATGCAGTTTTAAGGCCCTTCTGTGTTGCCTTTACATTTCAGACCTGAAGGTCATGTCAGTCTTTTATATACAGTCTGTGGGACAAACACAGCTAGCATGGTATAAGTCGGGTTGTTAACACTACATTACAGTCCTGCAATCTTTTCAGATCAAGTCAAATCAAGTTTATTTACACATCATGTTTTAAACCACACAAAGCTGATCAAAGGGCTGCACACATTAGAAGACTGTTCTATCGTATATATTTTTCTTGTTCCAGTTTTATAGCCATTTTAGGTGACATTTGACAGTGGACTCTGATGCCACTAGCTATGTTTTTTTTTTAAATAATACTTGTTTTTGTTTCCAAAAGGCCTTTTCTGCAATAACATCTAGCACTGAAAATGAAGTCTTTGCCCACTATATCTTCATGGAGAATGCATTCGCGTTACCCACTGCCTCTGGATTCCCTCTGAAGTTCTCTCTGGCTGGTGTGTTTGCTCCTGGTGCCAAAGGAGGCCTGGTTCCCTCAGCAATGGTGAGACAGCTGCTCTTCAACTTAGGTTACACGTAAAATTAAATCATAAATGTACAAGTATGTTCCTTGTGAATGGCTGCTTACAGTTATTGTGCTGCATCCTTCTCATTGCAGACTGAGTTGTCGTTCATGCCTTCAGTTGGACTGGAATTCATCACCCAAATGGGTGTGCACATTCCAGACTATGTGGATGCAGGGATTGAGATGCACACGGCTATGTACCATGAGAGTTCTCTCAATGCTAAAGTCAGCATCAACAAAAACCAGATTAAACTGTCCATTCCTGCTCCTAATTCAAACACTCAGTTGTTCAGCATTAGGTCAGTGGCACCTCTTTCAAATGATATGAAGTGCTTTCAGTTGTTGCTAGTATCATGCTGGTCTCTACCACTGCTCTGCCTCTCTCTGTTTCAAAAACAGCAACAAGCTGCTGTCCATCTCATCTGGTCAAACAAAAATAGTGCCATCCCTGGTGGAGGACCGGACTGACTCAACTGACTGCCAACCCCTATTCACTGGTCTGAATCTCTGCACAATAGTGCGTTATTCCAATGCTACATCCACGGATCAGGCCCCCTATTACCCTCTGACTGGAGAAACCAAGTAAGAGGAAGCTACTTCAGAAAAATCTGACTTGGGACCCACTGGTTTAAGTTTCTCAATTAATAACGTGATTCATTTTCCCAGGTTTGCGATTGAAATCCAGCCTACAGGGAAAGTTTCAGAGTACACTGCCACCATCACTGATGAAACACTCAGAGAGGGTAAAAAGGGACGTCATAAAGTAGAAACTCTGAAGCTCACCCTGAGGGCAGAAGGTAATATTAAAGGTGTAGTGTTCGAATGTGGGTTTGTGTGCAAGGAATCTGTTTGGGCCAGTCCAATAGCCTGAAAAATTATATCCACATTCAGCAGTTACAGAGCTCACAAATGTCAATACAAAACACTGACCCTTTTATTACCAGTAACTACAACTACAGTATAGGTATGCACTTGAGCTGGAATGCTCCAGAGTGAATATATATCTAAACATTAGAACCACATCCCTGTATTCTTTTACAATATATGTAATCAGGCTAAGCAGAAGGTGTGATCATGAAGTTCCAAGGCTGTGCCTATAAAAACTAGGACTGTACCTGATTTAAATTTGGCTGTCATCAGCTTTGAAGTAGTCACCTTATGCAGGGATACACCAATGCCATTCTCCGATTATTGCAAGAACCATTTGCAATAATCTCTTCTACTGCATCAAAACAGTGACCCCTGAGGCTGAATTACACTTTGGGGAAGAGTTAGAAGTCATAGGGAGCTAATTCTTGCGAGTCAGGTGGGCAGAGAGTGACCATTACGTTATTGTGGCCATATAACAGCACTGTGAGCGAGTGTAATGATCCCGATGAATCATCTGAGTTGTTGACTAACAGAATGTGATATTTGTTCTCAGCTCTAGTTTGTGTTCAGTGGTGAAATTGCAGGTGCTCACTAACAGTGGCCACAAAATCCTGTTTAATACAGGTGTGTGTGTTGATTTCAGGATGTCATGTAATCCTGGCTGATGACAGTCAGTACTTCCACCTGTTGCATTCAAATACAACAGGAAGAGTCACTGAACGTTTTGATCAAACCATGTTTAACTTATGACACTTGGGCAAATGTCTGTGCAGATCCTGAAGCCACCAGCTGCCACTGTTCCATGTGATAAACATTCACTAATGAGCTGAATTTCGACTGTCACTAGGTGAAGATTCAGTTGAGGCCACAGCAGCACTGAAATACAACCGCAATAAAAACATTTTGTCCACTGAGGTCGTCATTCCTGACTATGATGTGGAAGCTGGCATCAAACTGGCTGTAACTAATGGTGATACTGATGGGAAAAAGATGCGAGGTATCACCATTGATGTCACCAATAAGAACATCCCACAGCTGACCCTGGTTGGACGCACGAGGTATATAATACATTGCAGAAAATACCTACAAGTTTCTTTTAATAAACAAACCATCAGATCTGATGATGGATACCGCTAAAGTTTCAGATGTGCTGCCAAAGTAATTAACAATTTAAGTTGCCATCTTATCAAACTCTGTGTTCTTCTTTAAAATGTAGACTTGACATGATGAGAGATGCCATGCTGCAGCTTGAAATGGGCATCCCCTCTCTGAAAACTGATGCATCTGTCACTGCAAACCTGAAGAAGGATGAGGATGTGGTCCTCGACTTGGAGACAGTCATCCACCTGCCTGAGACATCCTACCAGCATAAGACTTCCCTAAAATATGGTAACTGGTCATTAATATGTGCAATGCAGAAGAGGGGACTGAGAACACTCCTCATTTGTGTATTTGAGGGTGCTTTTGGATTCTCTTTTCACAGATAATGACAAGTTTGAGGTGGAAGTGAAAACAGATCTGAATTCAGACATTCAGAAAATGATTCCAAATCTGGAGGATCAACACAGGCAGCTCCAACAGCTCATTGATGACGTCCTGGACCAGAGAGTGACAAAGACTGACATGAAGCTGCGTCACATAGTCACCAAAGGCATTGAGGTAACTCTTTTGACATTTGACACTATATTTATTAGCTTCAAGAGGAAGTTTCTGTCCAATTGGTCTCTTATTTAGCATAATGTTTTATGCCCTAAAACATTTTGGTGGAATCTTTACCTACACACCAAGGAGGCACTGGCAAGTTTGTGGATAATGGCACCACTTAATGTTGTGTACCAAAAGTACTTCAACAAGCGCTCCTTTACCTTTACTGGACTGTTGAGGGAGAGATAACTAACTCATAGATCATCTTTGTGTTACTCTTCCTTCTAAATCCCTGCTACCTACACTACCCACGACACAACATGAGCAAAAACTCCCTGCTCCCTGACATCGCAGCTACATACACAAACAACACATCTTTAGACTCCTTCTTACTACACACAGGCACTAGTCAGGACTGCCTCCTCTCCTGCACCTACCGTTCATGATAGAGCATCACTGAGCACATTGCTTTTTCTCTTCACTTGCACTGTACAGTATTGCACAGCTTTGACAGTGGCTCATACCATAATAGTTCTTTCATGCTTTACAGTTTTTGTATAAAGTGAGATGTATTTTTCTCCATGTCGCTCTGAAGGCAGGTAACATATGGCTGGACAAACTGACAGCAAGCATGCCCCAACTTGCAAACCTGCGAAGCAAAAGGAGCATCTCAGATCTTACCTTGCCATCCCTTCCTGACAAACTGTTTCTGCAATCGTAAGTGTTTTAAAGTTGAGCACAAGAAACTTAATTGGAACATATCGTCTGAGTTCTTGTCTTCTACATCAACAGTGACAGTTTGTTCCGCTACCAGTTCAACAAGGATAAGTTGGCCATCTCCCTTCCTCTTCCACATGGAGGCAAAAAGTCAGAGGAATTAAACATCCCAAAAGCTCTGTCTGTACCCGCCATAGATTTACCAGCGATAGGCCTCTATATCCCAGCCAACAACTATCCACTACCATCATTCACTATACCACCTTCTTTGGATTTCACTGTCCCCCTTCTCGGTCTGGCTGAAGTATCCACCAAGATCAACAGCAACTACTACAGTTGGGAGGGGTCGATCTCTGGGGGCAACGACACCATTGATGTCCCCAGTTACATTGCTCAGTACAAAGCCATTGGTCAATCACCTTTCAACCTACTGTCGTACAAGCTTGAAGGTAAGGACATCTGTAAATATGATTCTTTTAAGTTAATGAATACAACTGTATGTGGGTTTTTTGGTATTTTCTTTTTTAAAAAAAGACACGACTTAAGATTTTGGAAGACTTACTTATGCATTTACTGATTGTTTCTTTAAATGCTGCTGTTTGAAGTTGTGCTTCGATGTGAAAGGATGAAGTACGGAGCTCCGACCTACATCTTTGCTCAGCCATTTACAGATAGTATCTTACAAATGAATGCAATTTTTCTCTGTCTGTTTCAAGGAGCCGCAATGATGTCAGGAAGAGCTGATGATAATCTCAAGTATCTGCTGAACAGTTCCTTCAGCCATAGCCTCATTGACACAACCGTCAGTGTCTTAGAAACATTAAGGGTTTCAAACAAATTGAATGCAAGAGCCAATTATAAGCTTGAAGCCTCTAGTCCAGTAGGCCTGCAAGCCTCACTCTACTACTCTGCTCAGTCAACATCCACTCTAGATTCAGATGAAGTCACAGGAGATGGCACTGTGGACGGATTACTTAAACTAGGTTCATTCTATACTAATACATCCTATACTCAGAGCTACAACCTGCGTCCACTAGATCAAGAAGGAAGGGGAGAGTCTACCTTGCACTTTGACTCACCATTCCTCAAATTTCAGAACATGATCCGTGGAGTCTATGCAAATTCTGAATTGAATATTGTGTCCAAAACCAGTGCCCAGGAGGACATCTTCAAACATATAGCAGAGCTCAAGTATAAAGATGCACAACTGATCCTAAAGTGCAATGCTGTTGCCACACCCATGGGTAAATCACTAAACAACAAAGTCGAGCTTGGTGTCTCCAGCCAAATGGCCCTTGTCAGAATTGAGTCACAGGCAGACGATGACACAAAAAGGGTGTACTCACTTATAACAGGGTCCCTGAATTCAAATGGACTTGAATTAAACTCTGAGGGTTCCCTCATCTTTGACACAGGCCGTGGACTGCATAAGGCTACTGTAAGAATTGGAAGTAATGGTCTGACCACAAGTGGAACTAACAGCATTCAGTGCAGCCCTGTGACACTGGAGAATATCTTCAGTGGTGCCATAGACAGCAATGGAGCTTTCCTGGACTCTACTACCAAAGTGATGGCTGATGAGGGCAGAGGAGAGCTGAATATTAAGGGTAAAGTCACAGCTGCTGAAGCCTCCGTGTCTGGTGACCTTATGGGCCATGCATTTGATGCAGCCACAGCAAACAACATGAATATTGTACTGAACAGAGGGACCCTAACGTTTACTGGTAATACAAAGGGAACATTCAAGCAGATGAAAACAGAAAATAGCCACACACTGACCCTCACTCTGTGGACCTTCAACCTCCGCTCCAACACAAACAACTTCATCTGTGAAGATATTTACTACAAGCAAGACACCAAAGTTGATATGAAACCATTTGTTGCGGCATTTGATATGGCAAATGACCTCAGGTTTTATGATATCAGTTTGAACAGTGAAAGCCACATGAGGCTTGAGCCAGTTAAGGTGGATCTCAGTGGAAGTTTGATGGGAGCATATGGACAAGAACACAAGATTAAACATGCCTGCGAGCTCACCTATGACAATATGGCTGGTACACTGAAATGCAGCACGTCTGGAGACGTAATGGAAGCCCAGCTAAGTCACAACTGTGAACTTGAATTTGCTGGACTTTCTTCAACATCAAACTGTGAAACACGAATAAATTCTGAACCTCTGCGCTTTGACAGCACCATTCGCACCATGGCACTGCCCTTCAGCCTCACCATTGATGCTCTTGTCAACAGTGATGGAGAAATAAATCTACACGGAAAGCACACTGGACAGCTGTACAGCAAGTTGCTGGTTAAAGCTGAGCCTCTCGCTCTTGCATACTCACATGACAGCCGGGTATCAACCACACATAAGCCTCGAAGTAGGGAGTTTTCCACTAATCTAGACAACAAATGTGAAGGTCTTCTGACTCCAAGTGAACAATTTCTGACTTGGAAAGTAAAATCTAAACTGAACAACCATGCTTATAACCAGGACATCGATGCCTACAACAATCCTGACAAGGCTGGATTCGAGTTTTCAGGAGTAATGTCGACAGACGTCTTCAGCAAATATAAAAGATCCGTACCTGAAACACAAGAATTCAGAATGGCAGGATTCATCAAGTATGACAAGAACAGTGACTGTCATATTATTGAAATTCCATTCATTGAGAGCTTTCCTGCTGCTTTTGAGAAGCTGAAGAACACACTTGTACAAGCCTTGGAATCGTTGCAACAGTTCATCCGCAACTTAGACATTAATCAGCTAATCACTGATTTCAGAACCAAATTAGATGAGATACCAGTTCAAGTGAGTAATTTCATGCGAGAAATGGACTTGGAAAACAAAGTCGATCAGGTAAAAGTAAAACTTGATTACTTGATTAATGAGTTTGCTGTAACAATGGATGACTTGGAGCTTGCAGTGAACAATTTGAGAGACAATCTGGAACATACTGTAACAGGCATTGCCACCAAAATAAGAGACCTTATCCTGACAATTGAAGAGTATATCAAATCAGGGCGTCTTACCGACAATATAACAAATGTACTTTCAGACATTGGGAATGGGCTTCAGGCCTTTGATGAAAAATATAAAATTAAGCAGTCATTTGTCAGAGTGCTTGATGTCATTGAGGACATCATCAGACAGATTGATTTACAGAAGCTGAAGGACAGCAGTGCTGCATTCCTACGAGAGTTAGACTCTAAATATGGCATCTTGGAAACAATCAAAGACAAACTGTCTGAAATAAAACAAGTCATTGACAACTTTGACATCAACATGTTCTTGCAAGATTTAAAGGGCTATCTTCTCTCGATTGACTGGCTTGAATATGTTGAGCAGCTCTCATATAAAATCCCCTCCTCACAGATAGCAAAAGTAATGGAATCCATTAATGATGTTGTTGTCAACTGGATTGACGAATATGAAATCCCTAACAAACTCAATGCAGTGTATTCCTACCTCAAGGACCTGCTTTTAAAATATGAGCTTGATGATATATTTAAAGAATTAATGGATCGGGCTGTTATTCTTGTGAAGGAATTCAAGATTGAAGAGACGATGCAATCAATGGTAGAAGCTCTGAAATCAATCAAATTAGAATTTGTTTATGATAAAGTTATGCAGTTTCTGTACAATGTGGCGAGCCAGCTCAAAGCGACGGACTTTAAGAAAAGCATTGATGACCTCAATGAACGTATTTCTTCAACACTCAAGTCAATGAAGGAGTTTGACTACAACGCATTTGTTGATGAGACTAACAAGAAGATTGCTGAACTAACAGAATTCATCAATGAGCAGATTAAAACATATGAGATTGTGGAAAAAATTGAGGCTGTTAGGGGCTTTTTCAGAGAGATCCAAAGTTCCATCTTTACATATTTGGATGAACTCAAAAACACAAGGGTGGCTGATGCTCTAAAAAAACTGAAAAATGTGATTGACACGGCTTTTTACAATGACATTAAACTGAAAGTACAGGATATGCTTGAGGACATGAAGCAAAGGATCTCAGACATGGATATTAGAGGTGAAATGTATATTTACCTCCAAAGAGCAAGTGAATCCTACAGCAATATAGTTGCCTACATTTCTACACAGTTTGATCGACTGATGGAGAAGGTCCGAGAAGTGGCAAAGGACAACAACGTCATTAACCAGATAAAGCAAGCTGTAGATGGAGTTCTAGAAAAACTGAAAAGTGCTGAGATTGAAGTTCCCACTTTTACTGTTCCTCTCACTGACCTTGTCATTCCAGCATTTACCATCAACCTAAACAAACTCCAGGATATCAGCATCCCATCTCAGATTTCACTGCCTAAATTCACCATCCTCAACTCCTACACTATTCCAGCCATTACCATAGACTTTGATGAGATTAAAGCTAAAATAGTTGCAATCATAGATGACATGAAAAAATTTGAAATCCAAACACCTGACCCAGAAGACATATTTGGCGACTTGAAAGTTCTGTACCTGTCTGAACTACCAGATCTCACCCTTCCAGAAATAACTCTTTCTGAGATCAAATTTCCAGCCATCAACATCCCCAAATTAGATCTGAGCAACTTTGAAATTACAATGCTTCCAATTCCAGAGATCAGATTTCCTGAGATTCCGAGTGACATTTGTGTCCCAGTTTTTGGCAAACTTCATGGAGAATTTAACATCAACTTCCCACAGTACAGTCTTGTAACTACATGGGTACTAGAAAACTCAACAACAACACCGAAAAATCCAATGTTTACAGCCACCATTACTTCTCAAGCCAAATCACCCATTGAGCCCCTGGAATACACTTTTGAAGCCACTGCTCTGTTGGAAGCTCCAAGAATGAAGAAGCTGCTGTTCACAGAGACAGTGGAAGCTAACCATATGGCCTTCTCCATTGATCATTATGGGTCCTTGATACTGACTGGTTCCTCTGCTGACGCTTCTGCCAGGACTAACACGAAGGCCACAACCCAAATGTACACAGCAGATTTGAACAATAATATAGCACTTACATTAAGTAGTGGAATCTATGCAGCCATAGACACAGCCTACAACCACAACCTGGACATCCCATCAATTGAAACTTCAAGTCAGGCGTCAGTGAAGCAAAATATAGCTGCCACAATGGAATCTGGCAAAATTAGTGTGAAAGGCGAAACTACTGGAAATGGAAAATGGTCTATTCAAGACTACTCTGATGAAGGTATGCACAAAAGTAATGTAGATTTCAACGTCGATTTTAACACCGCAAAGTTAACTTTTGCAGGAGAAACAGACTGTAAAGCCTTAAAAGCGAAGCAAACACTGACTGCGGAATCAGTGATCCTAAGCCATATCACTGTTGAAGCAAGATGTGAAACTGAAGCTCCATCTATCAAGAGGAGTGTTATGGTTGTAAACGGAGAGGCTCACATTGGCGACTTGAAAGTTGCTCTAACAGCCTCTCATGATGCTGAATTTACTGGAAGCCTCACTGGATCCATGCTTAACTCATTGGAATTCGTGACACAACCATTTGAGATTGTCCTTGATGTTAAGAATAAAGTAAACTCCAAGATGTTCTTCCCTCTCAAACTCACCGGGAAGGTGGATCTCCAGCATGATTATGGACTTGTATTAAACTCTGAGAAACAGCGTGCATGTTGGCTTGCTTTGGCAAGATTCAATCAGTACAAATACAACCATAACCTCACAGCAGAAAACAATGAAATGGACATCTCCCTCCTCTCTTCAGCCAATGGAGAGGCCAATTTAGACTTCTTGACTGTTCCTCTCTCAATCCCAGAGATAACCATACCTTATTTTGAAGTTAAAACCCCTGCAGTTAGAGACTTTTCTCTGTGGGAAAATGCTGGATTACAAACCTTGCTTACCACTCCTCAACAGTCCTTTGATATGAACCTGAAATTACAATATTACAAGAACCCTGACAGTCACAGGTTTGAATTATACCTTGAACCAATCTACAGTGCGATCAGCGACAATGCCAACATCATCCAGAATCAATTTGAAGAATGTAGAGACAAAGTAGTTGCCCTTCTGAAAGACTCATACAACCAAGCAAAGTTGCAGTATATAAAACACAAAATTGACACTTCTAGCCTCCCTCCTAGAATCTTCAGAGTCCCTGGATACAAAATACCAATACTGAACATTGAGGTTTCTGCTTTCAGGGCTGAGATGCCAGCCTTTAGCTACTTTGTTCCCAAGGAGGTCAGTACACCGAGCTTTAAAATTCCAGCACTGGGTTTCTCTGTGCCATCCTATACCCTTGTGCTGCCATCTTTGAGGTTTCCAGTCATCCACGTTCCAGACACTTTAAGTGAATTAAAGCTGCCCACTTTCACACTGCCAGACATTCAGAATAATGTTGTGATCCCAGCTATGGGCAACATAACTTGTGACTTCTCCTTCAAATCCCCTGTGATTACCATAAGTGCTAATGCAGGCCTTTATAATCAATTCGACATTGTTGCTCGGTTTAGCACCTCCTCATCATCTGTGTTTGACGTACTGAATGTAAAAATTGATGGTACCACCAGTTTGACAAAGAAGAGAGGGATAAAATTAGCCACGACTGTGTCCCTGGAGCACAACAACATAGAAGCAAACCATGAATGTGCTGTTAGTCTCAACAAAAGAAGTATGGAAGCTTCTGTAGCCAACAATGCAAAAATCAACTTACCTTTCCTCAATCTGGAACTGAATCATGAACTCACTGGAAATACGAAGACCAAGCCCAACCTTTCCTCTAAGAAAAAAGTAAAGTACACATTTTACATTCCTCTCATTGAGTCTGTAGGCAAAGGAAACCTTGAAATGATGTGGGACCTGGAAGCACTATCTTCTGATGTGTCATTGGAGACCTCTACCCAAGGGAAGTCAGACATAACGGTGATGGACATTTGGAATTTTGCTGGAGACCTGGGAAACAGAGCCACTTTCTACGTCAGTGCAAATGGCCTGCGTACGACTGTCACGACTGCCCTGAATTCAAACATTAACAAACAGGACAAACAAAAACGAAGCTCAGACAACAACGTCTTCATGTTTTCCTTGAAAGAGAACTTGGCTCTTGAGGTTTCCTTGCGCCGTATGTTTGCAACAATTGATTACACAAGTAATAACAATGTGGATTTTGCATCTATCAGTACAAAAGGAAAACACAATCTTAAAGGAGAAATAGATTTTGCACCTTTAACAACCTTGAAGACGGTGCTGAACATTGATGCAAGTCAGCCAAGTAATCTGGGTGATGTTGAAGTCATTCAGAGCGTCATCCTTGCTATTAGCTCAGAGAAACAGTCCTTCACCTGGAGTGGTAAGGAACAGCTGGCATCGCTCATCCATGCTTGTGACTTACTCATGTCCAATGATGAATCTGAGGTGCGCATGGACTTGACTGGATCAGTAGAAGGTCACGTAGTATTCTTGAAGTCAGTTAAGCTTCCTGTATATCAGAAGACCCTCTGGGATGTGCTCAAATTTGACCAGGTCACAAGTATGGACAAATTACAATCTCTTAAAATCTCTTCTAGTATTGTATACACAAAGAGCATGGATGGCTATGATTATGCAATACCAGCTACACTATTTCCAAATGGTGTCACATTTAGTATCCCTGAAATTACCGTTACTGTGCCTTCTTGGGTAAAAGAAATTGCAGACTCAATAAGAAAAATAGACATGAGATTTGAAAACCCTTATGTCCCTGATCATATCACTCTTCCACCTGAAATCATGTTTCCAGCCTTTGATGTTCCATTTACCACCTTACATGTGGAACCCTTTGGAATTGATCCCAAAAATTTCCACATCCCTAAGGTGATCACCACCAAGGAATTTGAAATCAAGCTGCCTGGCTTGCCACTAATGTCGGTTCCCAGTTACAGTATCAACACAGAGTATCTCCAGGGAAAAATGTCCTTCCTTTCAGTCAAGATGCCGCAATATGAAGTCACAGTCTCATCTTTCACTCTACCAAAATCCTTTACGGTTGGAGAACACATCGTCAGTCTAGATGACATCACAAACCAGATTACAAACTTTGAACTGCCAACCATAGTCATTCCAGAGCAAAAAATTGAAATCCCTGAAATTGCTCTACACCTGCCTTCCAGTCTGTTTATCCCAGCTTTTGGTGCACTTAGTGCCACTCTGAAGGTTTCCTCCCCTATTTATAACGTGTCAACAACTGCCAACCTGGAGAAAAGGGACTCAGATCTTGTAACTTCGCTGAATTCCATCTGTACTTCTACCATGATCTTCTTGGAATATGACCTTTCTGGTAAGACTGGGACACAGTCCGCTCTATTTGTTATATTGCCATTTGTGAATTATTACTTCTAAGACATTGCAATCTTTAACATATTCTGTTTTGTTTATGTTTCCTCAGCTACTGCAACCATTGGATATGATAATGGAGTAATTAATCTAAATGGGAACTGCAACTTGATTCACAATGATGTAAATGTTAATTGGCAACATGTTCTGGCACGAAATCTGAGGTATGTGTACGCAGTGTATTATGTACTTTAGACTCTAATGAGATTATAAATCTGGATTTGTTTCATAGAATCTTTCACCTTTCATAAAAACATGAAAAGTTAATTATAATTAAAAATACTCATTAATCCATCCATTATCTATACATCGCTTAATCATCTGTAAGGTTGTTGGGGGGGCTGGATCCTATCCCAGCTGACTCAGGGTGAAGGCAGGGGACACCTTAGACCGGTCACCAGTCTGTCACAGTGCCACATAGAGAAACAGACAACCAAGCACACCAGTTAACCTGAAGCATGTCTTTGGACTGTGGGAGGAAGCTGGAGTTCCCTATCTAGAAAGATAGATATAGAGATGAAGATACATAGAAGTAAATAGTAGATATAGATGTATAGATGATCTGACCAGTGTAGTTAGACATGTCTGTGACAACATGTAAATATAAAATATATGAAAATGTCTCTACATTTTACCCAGATATGAGACAGTTAATGAAATGAGAAGTGTGAATGGGGCCACAGTGGCCTCTTAGGTTTGAAATTATTAGCTCCTGAGTTTGATATACTCTTAGAGCTGCTCTGAGGAAGCAATAAATAGGAATGGTATCACCTGGCTTGTCCCTGGGGACAATCATTTTCTTAAATGGTAAATGGTCTCTACTTATATAGTGCTTTTCTCTACCTTAGTGGTATCCAAAGCGCTTTACAATGTGTTTCTCATTCACCTATTCCATGCAAGGCACTAATCAGCCACTGGGACCAACTTGGGGTTCAGTGTCTTGCCCAAGGACACTTTGGCATGTGGCGGGGCCGGGGATCGAACCACCAACTTTGCGATCAGTGGACAACTTGCTCTAACACCTGAGCCACTGCCGCCACATTTTCTTATGTTAGGTTTAGCTGATCTTCTTACCCTGGGTTAAACAGGACAGCTCTTCACATGCTCCGATGAAAATGTATTTATTTTCTTTCTTTCAGAATAAAACGTCAAGCCCCTCTGACTGATGCAATGTAAGCTTTTTTTACTCAGACAATTATATTGTTGCATATTTCCAGAGTTCTATGAACAGTTTGTGTTTACATGTTGATAAAATACATCCTAGTAAATATGGTGACTGACAACAGTTTTTCTGTTCTAAAGGGAGTCTCGTCATACTCTCAACGTTGACATCACCAGCCAAACATTTGTCGACGGGAACTTGCGCTTTTCTTCCCGCAAAGATGGCATCACTGCATCTATGTCTTCTCCATCAGCTGGTTTCCTTGGACTGCAATTTCAGCGGAAGTCTCCGTCGCAGCTGTATGGAAAACTGTTCAGTCGCTACCTGGTAATATAACCATTAACCTCTTTTATTTTCATTGCGCTAACAGCAAACAATTCTTAAATTTACAGACTGACTGATATTCTGTGTGGTGCAACTTCGTACTGTTTGAACTATTGTTTTTCTCAATTTCTTCCTTCAACTTCAGTCTTCTCCTGAAAAGGATACTGATGTTCTCACTGCTAAAGCCTCTCTGAGAAACTCGGACAAGCTGGTCTTTCAAATGTCCTGGAATTGGGACTTTCTCCATGATGTGATCGAGGGCACCAAGGACAGGATTCCTGCTATGACGGATGCTGTGCACAAGTTCATTAACAAGTATCATACGTACCACTTTGGCTTTGATATTAACCGTGCCGGCATGAAGATGAAAAACACAGTTTCTAATGTCATAGAGAGAGGATACCACGAGGTTCCTATGTCTTTTAACACTCTGCAGGATGTAGTCCACAGCCTTGCTGACCAAGGGAAAGACATGTACTGGAAGGCTTCGGACGGCTTGATGTCCATAAACATGCAGGATACTGTAGACAGGCTGGATCACGAGGCTAGACAAGTGATGAAACACATTGAAGATAAAATTAATGTCTTGCTAGATGCAGTCACACAGTTTTTAAGAGATACAAAGTTCACAGTGCCTGGATCGGAAAGAAAGCTCTCCATCCTGGAAATGTTCCAGCAAGCTCGCCGGTCTCTATCAAGAGCCACTGACAGGGCCATGCAAAGGTTTGCCAGCCTCATGGAGAAGATCTCTATGTACATCAGAGAAATCGAGTTCACTATACCTGGAACTGATGTTGTTGTTAATGGAAATGAGATCATGGATCAACTAGAATCTGTACACAACGAGTTACAACATTCCATGAGCAGGGGCCTCAGTGTGCTTTACAACACAGAGGTGGATCTTTTCCAGGACGTTACTGAAAAGGCAGAGAATTTCATCACCTACCTAAAGGATAAAAACGTGGAAATAACTCCTGAAGTTGATGCCATTCATGCAAACATTGTACAGTCTTCAAAGCAACACACTGAGGAAGCAAAGAGACATGTGGCCGAGTTCAAAGACCTTCTCAAAATGAGGATTCAAGAGGCTTACGAGGCTTTAACCAAGGAGCAAGTAAATGACGGTGCCAAGGAGTTGATCAGTATTTTGCAATCACATCTCTATGGAGGACTTAATGAAGGTGTAGATCTGATGAGAAGGGCGTCCCAGAGCACAGCACCATACCTTAGAGTTAGCAATAAGAAGGCGGACATTGAAATTCCTTTACCTTTCCTCTGGAAATCTTTTAGCGACTGGCCGAAACAATTCAGGCAGTAAACTCTGCCTCTGTTGATGACATGAGCTCATTGTGGCTGAATGTGAATTAATATGTCTTTGTTTTGATGTGAATAAAAACTGCTTTATAAGTGTCTTAATTTAAGTAGATATATAATATAAGTTAATCTTCTGTCCAATCATAGCTTGCCACCGTTTCACATGTTAGTTCCTGTTTGTTGATGGTGCTTAATTAAACAATGCTGAATACACATATTTTTGTGTGCTGTGCTGTTTCATCATTTTCTTATTAAATCTGCAGATCTGAAAGCTTTGGAAATCTATGAAAGAATGAACAGTAGAAAACGGAGACACTGGTTGAGACACAATTTTAAATGCATGGGATATTTTTCAATATTTTAAATGCACAAAATACGTGTTCAAGTGTGAGTCACAGACTGTGCACAATATGAATAACGTTACATTTATGCTTTTACTTTTTATGCACAAGACTGGATTAATAACCCAGCAGAACAGGCAACTGTCCTCCCCAAGGCCCCAAAAGCTCCAAGTTCACTGTATTTTCTCACAGCTGTAGTTACTGATGACTTTTCATACGTCCAAGACACTGAAGACTTGGTTTTTGACCCCTACAAAAAGCAGCATGTAGTTGAGACCACGTGTCTGATTTTACATGTCTTAGTGCACAGTTTCCCAACTAAACTCCTACAGTTATTTCCTTTAAAAAAAACAGGTGCAACAAAGAAAATGAGGAAAAACATCCATTTTTGTGGCTGGACGTGTTCTTATCTTCTGTCCTTTCCTTTGTCGTGTATGTCAGCCCTTTCATTGGAAACGTAACCTGATACAGTGCAGCTTAGCTATGGCTCCACCTCAAACATTAAAATGCTGCTTACACACTGATGCAGTACTGATGAGGTCAAACAATCCAGTACTGCAGTTATTTGCCATATATGCGTCAAATATATTTCAAACAAGTGCTTTAACTTTTACATCAGACATGTCGAATCAATCCTGTTACCTTGCAGGGTGGGACTTTTTATATCTTTATTCTTCTTCATAATAAGTTTCCAGTTCCAACTGTGTAACATAAAGTAGTTACAAAACTGACTCTTTACAGAGGAAATAACCTTAAACCAGTGAGTTAAATTACATTTTTAACTGCAGCTCTGCCAAATCTGATGCAACAGACATGAAGCATTACAAACACTCCAGCCATTTCAGTCCCAGTGATACTGAGTCCCCTCTTTAGTGACTGTGCCAGCCCTGGTGACCTTCGTGAAATGAAAGTGGGTTGTAGTTCCCCGGTACAGGCACCTTCAGGGTGGAAGAGGTCAAGCAATGACGTGAACATTCACAAATGCTGTTCAGGATTAAACTCTATCTTTATCAAACATCCACAACAGACAATAAAGACAATAAACTCCTTGATTACTCCTTTCATGGAGGGTTTAAGAGTCACTTATACCCTCTCTGTTTCTGAAACACAGGTTTAGCAGCAAAGACTATTTAAGAAGTCACATCTGAAATAGTCACTAAAAGTAGAGCAATCATAGATTACATGGTAGGTACACATTACCTTTGCCCGATAGCACTACAGTGTTTGCAGAAGAACATCTAGATAAAAGCCTGCTTGTTTAAACTGACCTGTTTCTAAACTCCTATGATGGCTTTGATGAGTCCACATCACTAATGATACAGAAAATAAGAACTCTCTAAACATACAAAGAGGCTGTAAAATGATCGCTATGATTTATATACATGTTCTTCCCACGACACACTGGAGGTCATCTTCTCTTCATCTAATCAAAGGAGACAATGTTTCTGCTAAGTAGAATTGTTAGATTTGAATTGTTAAAAAAACAATATACCACACATCATCATGAGTCACTGGAAAGGTAGACCTTGTATTTTTATGAACTAAATGACAGAATAATGTTCTTTGTCCATATCAAGTGAGGACAGTCATCACTGAGATGCTGTCACGACGAGGCCCAGACAAAACAAAAGACACGTTGTACAAGATGTCTCAAGGTGCCTCATGAAAGAACTGGTCACACAGACAGATCTGTTCTTAAATGGCACGTCCTGTTTTCCAAATACTTGATGGCTCTGTACATCTGTCACAGTGCATGGCTGATCTGATCATGTGTGATCAGCAGCTTTCTAATTGTTTCTAACCATCTTAAGAGCTGATTTTACTGAATGTTTTCTTTTGCAGGAAAAACTATTCAGAGTCAAGAGCTATTGTATTTTCACTGGATTTGCTGACAATAAGAAAAGTATACAAGACTTAGACAGAAGAAAAATCTCTACTTCTTCTTCACCTGTACACATCTATCCCATCCTCTCCTGCTGTCCCCTCCCCCCTCATCCCCACTCCCACCCTAACCAGTCGAGGCAGATGGCCGCCTTCCCTGAGCCTGGTGCTGTTGGAGGCTTTGCCCCTCCACCCTCCCTATGCTGGGAGTTTTTTGGTTCCTTCCCACTGTTGCTGACTGCTTGCTCATAGGAAAACCCAAAAGCCACTTTGGATTGTTGGGTTTTCTGTTCTCTGTTCTTCCTTACTATGTAAAGCACTATGAGATGACATGTGTTGCATTCGCTTTATAAATAAAACTGAGCTGAACTGAATTGAACTTCTGATTACACAACATGTTTTCTATGAACATGCTGTTCCAACTCCTTGGTGACCTTTGTTTTGGTTAAAAAGTCAGCAGACATTGGCAGGTGGGTGCCATCAGCACCTTCAGGTTGAATTCTATTAGTCAAAATGTCATTTGTTTTGGTTACCATCCCTTCTTTGTCACTGCCTTTTACTCCTGCAGAAGTTCAGCGTCTGGTATGACTTTCACTCTTCACTTCTAACAGAAACCAGTCCCTGCAGGAACAGTGTACAATTATTCTACTAAAGCTCAGGAAATCAGATCTTTTGTGAATAATCCCATAGTCATTCTGCTTAACACACACATTCCTGTCTCATTCACAGACCTACGCTGACACACAGCAGTAGGTTGAGGGACAGAGGACATATTCAGATCTGCTAAAACTGTAGTTCTGCTGGAGCTACTGACTTGACAAGCTTAATCAATGACAAGATTAATGTCAAAATCTTTAGGGCAGGATGTCATTTGGGTGTTACTAACTTTTATATATACATTTTTATTTTTTTATACATTTATATTTTAATTAAGTCCTGTTATGAATGCATTGCAGATTTTTCAGTGCAGGATGCATGCTCCTGCAACATTTATGGCTTTTTTTCAGATCTTATATTTGAGTTGAAGCTACAAAAGAAACTGAAACTGCTCTGCCTTAAAGGAAATCGCTTAAGACATAATTGAAATATACAGCACATCACATGATACTATAGTGTTTCAGGCACAGGCTGCCTCGCCATCAGACAGCATCCCACAAACTTTGCATTTACAGCATCATGTAGACAGATGATTTAGACTTACATTGACAGGGGTCATGTGTGACTAAAAAATGAAAGGGCAATGATATTACGAAATGAAATTAGACATTATGGTGGGAACTTTGTGTGACATGAAACAATAGTGACATTGGGAAAAAATGTCATTATTGAGCAAAAAAGAACTATAAAAGGGACATCCTGGAAAAAAGGAGAAATCTTGTATTTTTGTGTATTTGTTCCAGATCATCAAACTAATCTTAATGTAAGACAAGGTCCTCTTGGCTTACATGCAGCTGCCCTCCTCATCCACAGGGGGCAGCCCTGCAACAGAGAGCTGGATGACGCTCACAAAGCAACACGAAGAAGAAAGGCATTATGGGAAGGCCGCTCAGCTGACCAATCAGAACACGGCAGTGTGAAGCAGGAGTTCCTCACACTGAGCGAACACACGGATCAATGGAGAAGGAGTCATCCCATTTACACCGATATTAGAAGGTAAAAACATGTTTGGACGCATTCTGCTGGTGGATAAAAACCACCTACTAGGATTGAAGCTAACGTCTCTCACTGGCTTGTAATGTTTTATTAGCCTGTGCTGCTATCGATGCTAATGTCACTGTCAAACTAAAGCACAGCTGAACGCAAATATGATGCTGCACTAAGCAAACATCAGCTTAGAACAGTTGCTGTTATGAAATAATTGAGATGCATTTTATCTCTTGCTTTTTATTCAGTTATTTATCCGCCTTCTCGGGGATCTTTGTTTCAGATAGCTGAGAAAATTGCACATGTAGAAACTTTGAAGTGCTTTTACATGATTTAAATGTTCCTAATAGTGCTAACATTTTAAGCTAATGTTTAAATATTACTGACACCAAACACACGAACAAACTTTACAACCTTTGACGTGGATGAAATGTGTCACCCTTGTACCCTGCTGATTAGTTATCAGCTAAACCCTGCTGGGATGTACCTTTACTGTAATACACTAGTGGAACTGTCTGCATTTAGCCTGTGATTTACTGAATTAAGGATGCTCAGAGTACATGAAATAGGACTCCATAAGTAAAATGATCATAATTTAGTTGGTGTTATTATTTCCCTTCTTTCCTCTAAGCTACTGAGATGGACAACATGGCGACAGACAGGAGGGATGAACCACAGACAGACTTTATGTACTGTAGTGGAGCCATCACAGAGGTCCTTAAGATTGGCCCCTGTCAGTTACACTCTGGACACAAGGTGCTCTTTCTCATCATTCCAGGTAATAGTCTGTAACACTCATGTAATACATGGAATTCTGAAATTCAGAAAGTGTAATAGTATAAAAGACATATACTGCATTATCTTATATTGTTTGCATGATGGTGGAGCCTAAAAACAGTCACCACAGACTAACTAAAACACATAAACTGTGGGGCTATGTAGTACTGCTACAGTCAACAAGTACTGGCTGGTACATACATGATGTACAATGAGTGGTTGGTAGAAAAACAGCAAAACGTAGCCCACAGTCCCCTAAAGGATTCAGCTGTACCATCTGGTCTTGTCAGTAGTGGACCACTGGAACCGCAGCTCACGTTCTTTTCTTTTATGCAGAAGTATTTTTAAAAAGTTAGTTTTAAGTCACATTTAAATGGTGTTTTTGTCATAATGTAAAATAGGCTCAATTTATGTATCATCGTAAAGGGTTAGTTAGAAATGAACACTGTCACTCATCTCTATTCAGCTGTAGTTAATGTTGATTTCCACAACATTTCATAACACCAACATTAACATTTAAGGCATAGAGAGGGGAGTTTTTTCTAAGTGAGAATAAAAACAGTATTATAAAAGCTTAGACATTAGAAGAACTTGCTTGTCAAGCTTTTGGAAGAATTCAAACACTGTGAGATTGTATGAGGGGAAGTATATCTGATCTCGTTACCTTCCATACAGGGAACCCAGGTGTCGTGGGCTTCTACAAAACCTTCATGCAAACACTTCACGGTATGTTTGGATACCAATACCCAGTGTGGGCTGTAAGCCATGCTGGCCACTGTGTTCCCCCGGCCTCCATGGACATGATAGAAGGTATGCATTATTCTCAGGGTCTTTACACTTCCCATGCTGGCTGTAGTACACTGGAAGAGAGACCATGAATAATCTTGCTGCTTTGCTGGAAATAAAGTGTTTGTCACACTTGACATATGTTGCATTTTGCAGTACAATAACAGCGTCACACATAGGCACCACAGGTTTTGATCGTTTACTTGTTTGATACAGATGCCTCCTCAGCAGAAGAGGATGATGTGTTTGGTCTGAACGGGCAGATTGAACACAAGCTGGCCTTCCTCAGGAAACACGTTTCCAGAGAAACCAGCCTGGTCCTGGTGGGACACTCCATCGGTTGCTACATTATTCTGGAGATGATGAAGAGAAATCCTGAACTCAAGGTTAGTTATTGTAAATCGCCCGGTGTGTGGTGTGCAGGTCTGTCAGAAAAATTAGCCAAGTCTAAACTTAAAATTGTAGAATTTAATCAAATTGCATGTGTCATATAAAATTTTCATAAAAACAGTTAATTATCTTAATTATTAAATAATCCTGGTGTCTTGTCTGCTGTTTTAAACAATGAGTACAGTAAGCAGATTAAGTGACATGAAAATCTCCCTTTTTCTATTCACTGGATTTCATCATTTTCAGCTTTGTGTCTCAGAGTGAATCTTTGATCTTCTCCGTCTGTTTTCTTAAAGGTTTTTATTGTCACTTGCTGTTAATTCATGAAATGCTGAAACAACTTTTGTTTCTGAATGCAGGTTGTGAAGGCGGTCATGCTGTTTCCCACCATCGAGCGCATGGCTCAGACTCCTCAGGGGAAGGTCATGACCCCTGTGTTGTGTCACATGCGTTACTTGGCCTATCTGCCTCTGTTCCTGCTCTCTCTGCTGCCCGACACAATCAAAGCCGGTCTGATCAAACTTGTGCTTGGTGGAATCTTCTCTCTGGACCACTCTGTCATCCAGCCGACTGTAGGTCTGCTCAGTGGAGACAGTGCAGGTTGGTTATGGTTTCTGCTCTACTGTCTGTGATGATTATATTGTCCACTCTGTGTTGACAATGCACTGTATCACCTCTATTATGACAGAATCAGCTATAAGTTCTTTTAAGACAGATTGAATTCCAGGCATATGATGTGACCAGTTACACTGAAGTTACTTCATTTTGCACAGCTGTACAGTGTGCAGAGGTCAGCTGATATTTAGCTGTGGCGTTGAAAGAAGCGGTGAAGAAAGAGGAGATGACACAAACAGCCAGATTCACACTTTTCATGGACATTGTGACCACAGTATAATTATGCAAAGAAAGACTGATATAGTAAGACAGCAGCTTATTATGCAGTCGGCTCGAGGACTGATACTAAGACAGACCTCCATACATGTTCTGCAAATGAAGGAGCTCATGGACCCAGTTCAGATGTGGGATTTCTGTGTGTGGCCAAAGTTCAGAACAAAAATGATAATGTGGTGAGTGAAAACTATTTTGCGGCACATTTGTTTAACTCAACTTAAGACCAACTATCTTTTCTGCTCCGGTCTGTGTGAGTTTGTTTCCCAGTGAGTCCATTACACACTGCAGGAAAAAAAAACAGGAGTGGAACAGAATGTAGTAGAGCAAAGGAGGAGCAGAGGAGAGCAAAAAACAGCAGCAGAAACTTTGAATGAAACAAATTAGGGAAATAAAATGCTTAGTTTGACCACATTCTTTTGTTTTGGGGCACCGCTTGAACACTCTGAATTGCACTTTTGCTTTACATTGCAGTGTAGGAAGTCACTCTCAATCTGTTTATGAAGGTGGGGAGAGCCAACATTTTCAGTGGGATGGACTCACATGCACTAACTTTCTCTAACGTGCACATGCGGCCAGATTGGCGGCCCAAAGTATAGAACACAGAAGCTCAGATTTCAACACACACAGAAGGAGTGTGACTGTATTCTTTGCTGAAGATGCCATTATGCCATTATGTCTATATCAGCAGATACGCTGTATTGCCAAAAGTATTGGGACACCGCTCCAAATAATTGAATTCAGGTGTTCCAATCTCTTCCATGGCCACAGGTGTATGAAATCCAGCACCTAGACATGTGACTGCTTCTACAAACATTAGAATGGGTCGCTCTCAGGAGCTCAGTGGATTCAAATGTGTACTGTGATAGGTTCCCATCTGTGCAATAAGTCAATTTGTGAAGTTTCCTCCATACTAAATATTCCATGGTCAACTTTTAGTGATATTATAACAAAGTGGAAGCCACTGGAACACCAGCAACTCAGCCACAAAGTGGTAGGCTATGTAAAATTACAGAGTGGATGCTGAGGCGCAGAACTTGCCAACTTTCTGCAGAATCAATAGTTGCAGACCTCCAAACTTGGTGTGGCCTTCAGATCAGCTCAAGAACAGTGGTAGAGAGCTTCATGGAATGGGTTTCCATGGCCGAGCAGCTGCATCTAAGCCGTACATCACCAAGTGCAATGCAAAGCGTTGGATATAGTGGTGTAAAGAACGCCGCCACTGGACTATAGAGCAGTGGAGACGCGTTCTCTGGAGTGATGAATCACGTTTTTCCATCTGGCAATCTGATGGACCAGTCTGGGTTTGGTAGTTGCCAGGAGAACAGTACTTGCCTGACTGCATTGTGCCAAGAGTAAAGTTTGGTGGATGGTCAGATTAGGGTGTGGGCTTGTTTTTCAGGGGTTGGGCTTGGCCCCTTAGTTCCAGTGAAAGGAACTTTGAATGATTCAGCAGACCAAGACATTTTGGACAATGTCATGTTCCCAACATTGTGGGAACAGTTTGGGGATGGCCCCTTCCTATTCCCACATAACTGCGCACCAGTGCACAAAGCAAGGTCCATACAGACATGGATGAGCCAGTTTGGCGTGGAGGAACTTGACTGGCCTGCACAGAGTCCTGACCTCAACCCAATAGAACACCTTTGGGATGAATTAGAGTGGAGACTGAGAGCCAGGCCTTCTGGTCCAACATCACTACCTGACCTCACAAATGCTTCTGGAAGAATGGTCAAAGATTCCCATAAACACACTCCTAAACCTTGTGGAAAGCCTTCCCAGAAGAGTTGAGGCTGTTGTAGCTGCAAAGGGTGGAACAACTCCACATTAAACCCTACAGATTAAGAATGGGATGTCATTAAAGTTCATGTGTGCGTAAAGGCAGATGACCCAATACTATATAATGTAACTGCTTGCTGCTTTATTAATGTTCAAAAACTTAAATATAGAACATTTATTATATCTGATTGATCTGAAATATAACAAAGATTAACCAGTGTGATTTTTGTTTCTGCTTGTAGCTAATGCCATGTACATGGGGGCTCAGGAGATGAGGAAAGTTCTGGAAAGAGACAACATAACTATCAAGAAAAATCTTGACAAGGTGAGAAAATCCCACCTGTATGATCACATTTTAATATAGCTCTGCACTAGCCAGTAGTTAATTGCTAGCTAATAGCTACTAGTCTTTGTTTAAGTACATAAAAAGACATATGCTTGCTTGAATTATCATTAAATGGTTTACTTGTGACATGTTCTTTAGCTGTGTCGAAATCTACAAATCCACATTAGCAGTAAACTCTGTGTGTGTCCATGATTTCAGCTCATCTTTTATTACGGAGCTACGGACCACTGGTGTCCTGTACAGTACTATCATGACATCAAGCGGGACATCCCACATGGAGATTTCAGACTGTGTGAAAATGGCTTCCGCCATGCCTTTGTCCTGGACGCAGGACGAGACGTTGCCAAAATGGTGGTTGAATGGATCCGTGGAGATTTGACCAGATGAGTCCATTCTTCTGTTGCATTTCTTCCACTGCCTGAACACTGATGGCCGCGACATGTGATGACCAAGCCTACTAGCAGTGATATTTGAACTGAACTGAAAAGAAATGTATCATGTTGGAAACAGATATTAATTTATATAGATATATATATATAACGGTGGCACTTATGGAGGACTGTTTTGCTACAGAAATGATATCAAACCCTGTCAAACCAACACATCGACTTTATTAAATCCTTCATCAAGGTATTATATTCAACGTCAGCTTCAGAAGATGAAGCACTAAACTCAGTGGCACTACTGTAGCGCTTCTCATGTTAGTACATGGCAAATATCTTTCTCAGGTGTACAATAAGATGAACCTCTGACTTCATTCACCCTCATGTACCATATATATATATATGCCTTGAACAGCATGTTTAATGTGGGACTTCGTCTTTCATGCCTTTCACTTTTCATCTTTCGTATTTTCCATTGGTGGACTTGCGTTGTTGCAATGAAACACCAGAGATGACTTGGATTGTATACGGTCATGTGAAAAAGTCAGTACATCCCACAGAAATATGTGTATAATTAATTTACAGTTAAATCAATGACTGCAAGCTGCCCAGTCCCTGACACAACAAAGTCTCTCCAATCCAAAACATTTCCGCCACTTTGCTTCACAGTTGGTATAGTTTTGCACCAAACACATCGATTGCTACTGAGGCCAAACAACTGTATGTTTGATTCATCTGTCCAGTGCTTATTTTTCCAAGAGGCATCTCTATGTCCACTGGAATACTGCTCTAATGTTCTTTATGAACAGCAAAGGCTTTTTCTTGACATTCCTCCTATGCAGGTTGAACATTGACACCTAGAAAGCCGCCTGCAGATCATGTGATTAAATGTTGGGCTTGGGTCACCAGTCCTAGACAAATTAACAGTCAGTGACATCTACACCACTTCTGTATGATTTACCTTACAGCAGAATGATGCAAAGATCTTTCGAAACCTCTTGTCAGACTCAAAGACATCCACAGTCTTTGTTCTAAAGGCCTTAGAGAGCTCATGATGCCATAACATCAGTTCCCCCTCGCACTTCATAAAAAGGTTCTAATCACTGGAACCTAACCTGAAACCAAATCCGGACATTTCCATGGGATGTGCTTTCTTTCCACGGAATGACACATATAGTCACAGGTGGCAGTTTTAACAGTAGGGCTGCTGAGAACCAGAGAAAGTGAAGCTCTTTTGTTTTAAAAAGTCTACAATAAAACAGTTTTGAGACACTTTTAAACCAGTTTCATTCCACAGTTGTTACCAGTGGACTAATATGTAAATGCCAACACTTTTGATGCAGCACTTAACCAACATGGAACTGAAACAGTGACTTTGTTATTCCTTTGCAGACATTATAGAAAACTAATCTGTTGAAGTGATGGCAATTCTTTTAATAAATGAAAAAAGACAGAATGTGTGGTTTCATAAATTTGATGTGAACATTTGATATCCGTCACATCTACCGACCTTCAAAGTCTTCCTGAACAGTAAAGCTGATCATTGCAGATGAACAAAACTTGCTTTTAATCGTTTTCCTTCCAACGTCCTACATTGGTGAATTGATATACTCAGCTTCTGTGTGTCAGGACTATGTGGGTATGACTTTTTGTTTTTTCGCTTTGATTGACACTGACCTGGAAATAACTGCAAACAATCTACCAACTATGAGACTCTGAGTTAAATGTTGCTATGTTTTAGCTTGTGGGAGCAGAAGCATGGACTGTTAAACATCACATTCCTTCGTTATAAGCTGTTCTCCATGTCCCCTGTTTCATTTCATGTCTTCTCTCTACTGACAGCTTGATAATAAAAAAAAGTAGCTGTGTCTGAGATCACTCCCTTTGTACCATATATTACACAACATTTACTGTCTTCTATGTGAATGTATTTATATTATTTATTTAGTTTTCAAATTCTGTGAGTGCATTTATCCTCTATTGGAAGTGTGGCTATTCAACAGCGAGACTGACCTTGTGCAACTTGAGCCAGTCTTATGATTTAATACCTACACCTCACAATGTGCTGTCAAACATTAGATCCTCAAATGAAGATAATGTTCAAAATGATGTCTCGTTTTTTTTTTTTCCAAGGATAGAAAAATAGATAATTGTGTTTTCATGTAGAGCCTCGTTGCTTTTGACCTCATTTGCTTTTCTGTCTTGTGGTGTCCCACAGGGTTCTGTACTGGGTCCAGTACTGTTCTCACTCTGTTACCTCTGGGTCAGATAATTAGTTGTTTTAGTGGGATGTCATATCCTTTGTATGCTGATGACATTCAATTATATTACTCATTCAAACCCGAAGAGAGCTACAAACTATCAATTTTAATTTATTTAATTTATTAATTTATTAATTTAAATGACTTTGCAGGCCATTAAAATCTGAATGTCTGACAACTGCCTTCAATTAAATACGAGCAAAACAGAAACTCTTAAACTTGTCCCCCAAAAATGGATACCATCCCTTAAGCAGCATATTGGGCCATTAAGTGATCGAGTTAAACCCTGCCTTCGTAATCTAGTTGTGTCTCTTGACCAGTCTCTGTCACTAGACAGCCATGTCAGACAGCTAACACGATCTTGTTTTTCATTTGCGCAATACAGCTCCAAAATGTATGGTATCCAAGGTGGAATTGGAGATGATTTTACATGCTTTTATCTCGTCTCGTTTAGATTATTGTAATGCCCTCTTAGCTTGATCAAGTCAATCCTCTCTAAACTGCCTTCAAACTGTCCAGAATGCAGCTGCTCGCCTTTTAACAGGAACAAAGCAGAGATCCCACCTCACCCCTGTCCTGTCCTCTCTTCACTGGCTCCAGATCACTTCTTGTGTTCGTTTTAAAATATTGTTGCTAATTTTTAAAGCTTTGCACGGTCAAACACCCAGGTACATCGTCGACCTCCTTCAACATTATGCCCCCAATAGAGCTCTGAGGTCTGGCCAAAAAGAACCTTTTACTGTACCACAAACCAAGTACAAAACCCATGGTGACTGTGCTTTTCAAGCTCTCGCACCAAAGCTGTGGAATGCTCTTCCTCTGCAACTGAGATCAGTCGACTCATGTGAAACTTTTACGAGGCAGACAGGCCTTTGGTTGACCAGTAGCTGCTCTATTTTATTTGTTTTATACTTGATTTTGTTCATGTGTGTTTTTTGCCGCTATGTGTCTTAGCTGTTACTCCCCTGTTTTACCAGTATTACTACATATACTTAAAGTTTTTATTGACGTTATTTCTGTTTTTATCTTTCTGCTGTTATCGGTGTAAAGCACTTGGTGATCTTTATCTGTGAAAGGTGCTATATAAATACATTTTAATGACTTACTTTTGAATGTCTCCAAACATGGAATGTGTTCTGACTTCGCAACTGAATCCCAAAATGCCCTGATTTTTGACATGAAACACCAGATTTTGCTTTTTACAAAGATATAATTGATTCTAATACAGATCACTGTTCACTGAACAACTTGAAGTTGGTGATCTTTCAGCTCCCTTTGATAAATTCACCACAAAGGTTAAATACTATTCTTAAACAAGCTTATTGAGGGGAAAAGACCTCCAGGCTGTCCTACCGTAATACTGACAAATTTCTCCAACCTATGGAGCTTATGATGTATCAGTGTAGACAGTGTGTGTATTAAGATCAGCTGGACCTTCTCAGAGTAATACTAAAGCATGTACACAAACCTGTAGTGCACAGTATAGCACTGATCATCTTATAAATTTGATGTGTTTGCCAGGATAATCTATTTGAGTTTTATTTATTTAAACCAGAAAATATATATTTTTGAAAGTAGAAAGTAGAAAATAGTGCTCATCTCTCTTGTTAACCATCTCTACCATCTGCTGGTCCTTGAATTTATTTTTTTCCCCTAACTTTAAAGCTACTCAAACAAAAGTTTATTTATACAAAAATCTGGACAAAATCTTTACAAACATACAGAAGTGTAGGTATAATGTGGGAATGTAACTAGATAAGTATGTTAACATGGAAGCTACAGGGAAATATTATCTTTAGCATGTATAAAACCACATAAAATATTATAAAACAACTTTCTGAGATAAGCATTCTCTCAGAAATCCAGTTCAAATGTGCACTGAGGAAAATGTTCATATGAATATATGTAAAGAGCCGCTTTACTGACTGAGGAACGTTTTTTAATACAATCAATGCTCCTGTCCTCACTGGGAAAGCTTTTACAAAGTGAACCAAACCATTGTAAACCAGAAAACATACTCTCAGAAAATAATTTCCTGAAATAATCTAGGATTTCTTCATGTAGTGTGACTGACCATTGGATTAAAAAAACAGAGCTGAAGTCAATGAACCAGTTACATGAACCATCACCAAGTGATTGTCATGCAAATACTGTACCTCCAACAAGGTTTGATCAATGCACCATGTGTGTTGAGAGTGTTGGCTCTAGTCCACACCAAAGTCTTGTGTTTCATCTGCATCCTTTCGCAGAGGCAATTTCATAGTCTGTGAAGTTTTACTGAGACGTGATTATTGCTGGTTGAAAACTTAACCCAATACCCGCCTTGATGACTTGAAACATAGTCAGCTATGGCAATTTTTGTTAGCCTCTGAAGAGGCTTTACACATTGTATGAATGTAAACTGAACAATATTGTTGTGGTTGGTGTTTGTTCCATGCAGTTTGAATAGCCTGCTTAGTGACTGAGGAAAGTTTTTGGTATAATAAACGTTCCTGTTTGTTCCTGTCCTCCTGTCTGAATATGAACAGCAACTTACTACACTGAGTCACTGTACTTCAATACAGTGATCTAATACAAACGTATTTAAGTAAAATTTTAGAGGAACTGGCTTTTAGCCAAGTCAATGACTTTTTATATAGAACCAACATTTTAGAAAGACACCAGTCTGGTTTTAGGATGAACCACAGTACCTAGACAGCACTTTTAAAGATTTTAAACGACATCAGGTGGAATTTAGATAATAAAAAACTAACAGTGTTGGTTCTACTGGATCTAAGCGCTGCTTTTGATACAGTAGACCATCAAATTTTATTAAACAGACTTAGACACCTGGTCGGCCTCTCTGGTACTGTTTTTAACTGGTTCAATTCTTACCTCACAGATCGATGTTTTTATGTAAGTATGGATACATGTTCCTCAGGAATCCATGGAATTAGGTGTGAAGTTCCCCAAGGTTCAATTTTAGGTCCAATACTTTTTAATCTTTATATGCTACCCCTTGGGGACGTCATCAGGAGACACGGCATCAGTTTCCATAGCTACGCTGACGACACAGCTGTACATTGCCGTGTCTCCTGATGACACAGGGCCATTAGATACCCTTTTAAAATGTATTTTAGATATTAAGTCATGGATGGCAGTGAACTTCCTGCAGCTCAACCAGGACAAAACTGAAGTTTTAGGTATAGGTCCTGAAGGCCAGAGAGAGAAACTTTTTATCTAAATTACAAAATTTTAAACCAGCAAAATCTGTAAAAAACCTGGGCGTGATTTTTGACTCTGAGCTGAATTTTATTCCACATATTAAAAATATAACAAAGATCGGTTTTTACCATCTTAAGAACATAGCCAGAGGCCGCCCGTTTCTTTCTCAGGCCAGCACGGAGGTGCTAATGCATGCTTTTATCTCTTCTCGTTTAGATTATTGTAATGCCCTGCTCTCTGGTCTTCCCAAAAAGAGCATTTTAAATCTACAGTTATTGCAAAACTCAGTCGCTCGCGTGCTGACGAAGACCAGAGGGCGGGAACACATTACACCAGTTTTAAAGTCACTGCATTGGCTCCCCGTCCGCTTCAGGATCGATTTTAAGGTTCTTTTATTAGCTTTTAAATGTCTTCATGGCCTTGCACCTTCTTATTTGTCTGATCTGCTTTTAATGTATCAACCCTCGCGAACCCTGAGGTCCTCATCGGCCTTTTACTTGTACCACAAGCCAGGACAAACACCCACGGCGAGGCGGCATTTAGCCACTATGGCCGCCGCCTGTGGAACAGCCTGCCGGAGAACCTCAGGACTGCAGAGACTGTTGATGTTTTTAAAAGAAGGTTAAAAACTCACCTTTTTAATCAGGCTTTTAACTGACTTTTACAATTTTTCATGTTCTTATTATTTTCTAGTGGTTCTAGTTCTTATTATTTTCTATTGTGGGGCGGCTGTGGCTCAGGTGGTAGAGCAGGGTTGGCGGTTCGATCCCCGGCCCCTCCACATGCCGAAGTGTCCTTGGGCAAGACACTGAACCCCAAGTTGCTCCCAATGGTAGATTAGCGCCTTGCATGGCAGCTCTGTCGCCATTGGTGTGTGAATGTGTGAACATGAAACACATTGTAAAGCACTTTGGATACTACTACTATCATATCTCTCATGGGCGCTGAGAGGTCGGCAGCCTGTTGCAGTAGCTCCGAGTCTCTACTCTCTTTTTTTGCTTTTTTGGCTCTTTTCCCAGCTTTTTTTCCCTTACTATCATCTTTTTTCCCCTTCTATTTTGTTTTGCACTACCGCAACGTTTTAGTTGTGGCATTATCAATACTGGTGGAGCTCGACGTTATTGTTTGTTTTCTTCGAACTTACGGATCTTGCTCACGATGGTCTTATTCACACGTGAGGAGCTGCTGGGCTTCAGACATGGAGCCGGCGTCCCCTCTACACACATCCCAGAGGAGATATGGAGAGGCCGCCGCCGTGGGAAGAAAGCCGGCGCTAAAGTCAGAGAGAGGATCGAGAGGGCCAGGAAATTCAAACCTTTTCTGCCATCGATCGTTATGGGGAATGTGAGGTCACTCGCCAACAAAACTGACGAACTAACAGCGTTAATAAATAGTCAGTGTGTATACAGGGAGAGCAGCTTGCTTTGTTTCACGGAGACGTGGCTCCACGGGAAGATACCGGACAGTCAGCTGGAGCTTGCCGGCTTCACGCTGGTACGAGCGGACCGGGGGAGACAGAGCGGTAAGAAGAGAGGCGGAGGGCTTGCCGTGTATGTCAACTCTAAATGGTGTCATCCCGGACATATTACTGTGAAGGACTGTGTTTGCACCCCTGATATTGAACTGGTGGCGGTGGGATTAAGACCTTACTACATTCCAAGGGAATTCTCACACGCCACAGTTGTAGCTGCCTACATCCCACCATCGGCTGCAGCGGCCAGCGCGTGTGACGTCATACACTCCGTGATCGCGGGACTACAAACCCAGCATCCCAGCGCCCTCATACTGATCAGCGGGGATTTCAATCATGTCTCTCTTGATCCTGTCCTGACGAACTTTAAGCAGTATGTGGACTGTGCAACGAAAGGAAATAAAATCCTGGACCTGCTCTATGTGAACGTGAAGGAGGCATACAGCTCTTCTTCTCTCCCGCCTCTTGGAGAATCAGACCACAACCTGATACACCTTGACAACACCTACAGGCCACTGGTAAAACAGCAGGCAGTCAGCACAAGGACTATCAAGGTTTGGTCTAAAGACACGGAGGTGGCCCTCCAGGAGTGCTTTAATGTCACAGACTGGGAGCTGTTTCAGGAGGACCACGGCGACGACATAGAGGGTCTCTCTCACTGCATTACAGACTACATACGCTTCTGTGAGGACACCATTGTCCCATCGAAAAAGGTTCGCTGCTTTCCAAACAATAAACCTTGGATTAACAAAGAGATCAAAGCCTTCCTTAACAGCAAAAAGAGGGCCTTCATGGCTAAGGATCGAGAGGAGCTCAGGGCTGTCCAGAAGGAGCTAAAGAGGAAGCTGAGAGAGGCCAAGAACAACTACAGGGACATGATTGAGGCCAAGATGGGTGAGAACAACACAAAAGAAGTGTGGAATGGGATGAAACTGATGACAGGCTGCTGCAAGCCTGTACCTAGAGTGAGAGGAGACCCAGATTTCGCTTCTGAGCTGAACCTATTTTTCAATAGGTTTGACTCCTCCCCCACCCCGGTGAGCTTGGTCAGTGTACCTGGGCCACCACCCACCATTTCTGCACCCATTCTCACTTCTGCTGGAGACTCTGTCCCAACCCCCATCAAGACCTTGACTACCTACACCCCCCCTCCTCTCAGCTCACCAGCAGCTTCAAAGGACAGCCACCCCTCTACCTCCAGCTCTCTTCCTCCAAACAGCCAAAGGACAATGAACTCTTTCCTGCACTCACCCCCCTCTCCCTGCCCAGTGATTACTTCCGGCCAGGTGAGAAAGGAGCTCTCCAGACTCCGTCCAAGCAAAGCCAGTGGGCCAGACAATATCAGCCCCAGGGTCCTCAGGATGTGTGCTGGGCAGCTTGCAGGAGTATTCCAGTATCTCTTCAACCTCTCCCTGAGGCTGATGGTGGTGCCCAACCTGTGGAAGACCTCCTGCATCGTCCCAGTACCCAAGAAAGGACGTCCCAGCGAACTCAATGACTACAGACCTGTGGCTCTCACGTCACATGTCATGAAGACATTTGAGAGGCTGGTTCTCCAGCACCTGAGGACACTGCTTACTGCTTTCCTGGACCCACTGCAGTTCGCATACCAGCCGCACATTGGTGTGGAGGATGCTATCATCTTCCTGACCCACAAGTCCCTCTCACACCTGGAGAAGCAGGGTAGCACTGTGAGAGTCATGTTTTTTGACTTCTCAAGTGCGTTTAACACCATCCAGCCCTGCCTCTTAAGGGACAAGCTGCTGGCGATGCACCTGCACCCTGACACCACAGCCTGGATTATTGACTACCTCACAGGCCGGCCACAGTATGTCAGAGTGGACGGCTGTATCTCTGAGGTGGTGACATGCAGCACCGGAGTACCCCAAGGTACTGTTCTGGCTCCTTTCCTCTTCACCCTCTATACCTCAGACTTCCGCTTCAACTCTGGTTCCTGCCACCTCCAAAAATTCTCTGACGACTCCTCCATAGTTGGTTGCATCACAGATGACAATGAGGGGGAGTACAGAGGTCTGATAGAGAGCTTCATTGCGTGGAGCAACAGCAACCACCTGAAGCTCAATATCAGCAAGACCAAGGAGTTGGTGGTGGACTATAGGAGGAACAGGAGGTCCCCTGCCCCAGTTTCCATCCAGGGGGAGGAAGTGGAGAGGATGGACTCATACAAGTACCTTGGGGTCCAAATCAACAACAAACTGGACTGGTCCCATAACACCGAAGCCATCTTCAGGAAGGGTCAGAGCAGGCTGTTCTTCCTGAGGAGACTGAGGTCCTTCAATGTCTGCAGCAGGCTCCTGAAGGCCTTCTACCAGTCTGTTGTGGCCAGCACATTGTTCTTTGCTGTGGTGTGCTGGTGGGGCGGTATCAAGACTGGTGAGGCCAACAGGATAAACAAACTGGTGAGGAAGGCCTGTTCTGTGGTCGGCCTTGAACTGGACACTCTGGAGTCAGTGGCTGAGAGGAGGGTGAAGGACAAAATTAATGCCATCTTGGACAATCCCTCTCACCCCCTCCACGAGGAGCTGTGGCAGATGGGCAGCTCATTCAGCCAGCGCCTCATCCCACCCAGGTGCAGAACGGAGCGGTTCAGGCGCTCCTTTGTGCCCACTGCCATCAGACTCTTTAACAACAGTGAGAGCCACTGACTACCATCACACTGACCAGGGACTTGTTATTCTTACAGCACTCCACACTGCACCTTATGCTAATTTCTCTAATTTTAATTTTTTCGTTTTTCTTTTTACCTTATGTCACTTATCCAATTTTGTCACTTTACTGGACACTTATATGGACACTTTATTTGTATATAGTAGTGTTGTATTTTTGCTTTTACTGTGTTATCTATTTTTCATTTTTCTGTTTGTTTCACTATCTGTACTACTGCGACACCAGAATTTCCCCTCTGGGGATCAATAAAGGAGTATCTTATCTTATCTTATCTTACTAAGGTCGAGAAAAGCGCTATGTAAGTGCAGACCATTTACCATTTCTATTTTATGTATTTTACTCTTTTAACCTTTTTACTTATGTTTGACATATTTCATTCTCTCTTATAGTTTAAAACTTTTAGTTTTTAACTCCAGTGTTTCCTCAGGGGTGTCCTCCACACTGGGGGCTGTGTCTGGCCTGCTGCTGGGGGTTCTGTCCGCGGGTCCCTTCGGCCCGACTGGTTGGGGGGCTCCTCACCTTGGTGTGGGGGTCCCCCTGTCTGTCGGGGTCGGGGTGTCCATGTGCCGGCGCCCCCAGTGGTCATGGCCTATGGCTCCTCCCGGTGTGGAGGACCCCAGTGTAGGCGTTTCTCCATGATCCTCAGTGCCGTGCCATGTCTCCCTATAGTCAGTGCTGAGAGTGTGTGTGGGTGTGTGTGTGTGCATGTATGGGTGTGTGTTGGCGTGCATATGTGTGTGTGTGTTTCCATAGTTGTGTGTATAGATGGAGGGAGGGATGGGTGCTTGTTTTTAATATTTTTAACGTTGTAAAGCACTTTGGGTCGCATTTTATTGTATGAAAAGTGCTATATAAATAAAGTTTGATTTGATTTGAAACATTACATTGTCGTCATCACAATGATTGCATCATATGACATATATTACACGACATTCAATGTAGAGCACCAATGTTTGTCACAGATGACAGCCTGGAAGTCAACAGCAAACAATTCACTATGTTCTCTGTAACAGGCCACGCCCATTTCCCCCTCACTATCAGAATGACGGCGAAGGCACATTACTGGAACCCATTCTAAGCAGTGCACAGCACTCTGTGGGAGCGACGTTTGTTTGTGGATGAAATGTGAAAAACAACAAAAACAACACCATGAAAACTTGCACACTGGGCAATAAACAGCATTTCTCAGGAAAGCATCCATTTGACCCACATAACCTCATCATCATTCTTTCCTTCACAAGTAAATCAGGGGAGAACACGAACGCAGTCCCCTACTACCACAAATTACGCAGTTGAGACTCCCACATTTGGAGAATTCGCAGGGGTCAGCTCGCCAAAGTGCAATGGCTGAGCCTCACCCCGGGTGAACCTTTCTTTCTTCTTTAAGGCGTTTATTAAGTCCATTTCAAATTTACAAATATACAAAAAACAGCATGTCTTCCAGTTAATGTGCATCACAAAAACTTTCAGCAGCTTTTACAAGGAACACAATAACAATAAAATTGTAGATGTACATCATAAATACAACACACAAACATCAATTCATTGTTCATTGCCCAGTTCACCCTGGGTGAACCAATTTCAATTTTCAAACGTTTATTAATTTCGGTACAGGGTTAACCTCAAGAAACAGTACAGTAATACATGATACAGTTCATACTTGAACATTTAAAAGCACATGCTAGTATCTATACATTAATACATATACATTCACCTTCTTGGGTATGTATTTTAAATTCCTAAACAAACCTTTCATATTATAATAACAAATTTTCAAATAATGGAATTTTTGGAATTTTCCACAGTAGAAGCTTGGTTCTCTTTTCTTTTGTCGACGTGTCTTTTAGCAAGTAGTCATTGAAAATGTTTATCATGGATCTTATAACAAGTTCAGATGGCATACTGTACTTTCTAATCATCTGTACATTTCTTGCTTTCCATAAACTTTCCTTCACACAGTTAATGACAACCCACCACTTTTTCATTTCATCTGTTGGATTTCTTTTCAAGCAGCCATAAGCTATGTCTTCATAACAATTTGGAACTCTATACAATGCTTGCAGCCATGGCAACGCTAATGACCAAACACTTCTAGCAGTTGGACATGACCAGAAAAGATGTTGTACAGTTTCACTGTCTCCACAGGAAGACCTTGGGCATTTAGCACTGCGAGTGCACCCTCTTCTTTCTAGGAAAGCTCTAGTGGGCAAACACTGGTGGACTATCCGCCAAGCTAAATCTTTGTGTTTATTTAACAATAAGGAGTTGTTTACATTGGACCAAACTGTTATTGAGGCTTCTTCAGTCAGTGTGCCCACAGGAGTTAACCTTGAGTGCTGTGGAGCCAGAACCTGTTCAACGCCTGTTCTTGTGATTTTATCAAATGGAAGTTGAAGTGAACATTTTTTCAGACACGGAAGAACGACATTGTAAATTTTTGGCCAGGTTTGTGCATATGGTATGGTTTGGGGTGGCCTCTTCCCCCATGCTCTGAGGACACCCTGCCCCACCCAAAACATGGCAAAATGGGCCCAGCTTGGGCCTACCTGTGGCTTTAGGCACGCCTTAATAATTGGGGTCACAAACATAGCCTTCAGTTTTCCCTCCATATCTGGGACACCCTTGCCTCCTTTGTCTACTTGCCTGAACATTATCTCACGTTTAAGTTTTTCATGTTGCCCTCCCCACATGAAACAAAAGATGATCTTCCTCAATGATGCCATAAAAAAATGGGGGATTGGGAAAGTTGCTGCCAGATGTGTAAGAGAGGCAAGGATTTCTGCCTTTATAACAAGGACTTTCCCAGTCATGGATAGGTCCCTGTCTTGCCACTGGATGAGTTTACCTCTGATTTTTGGTAATTTTGACTCCCAATTGGTTTTCTCCATGTCTTTCCCTATCTGTACTCCTAAGACTTTGATTGTTTTGTTTCTTTGTATGAGGCCAAGGTGTTCTACTGGTTCCCTCCAGTTGAGGCAAAGTATTTCACTTTTCCCTTTGTTGATTTTTGTTCCTGATGCAAAAGTAAATTCATCACAAATGAGCAAGGTGTCTGTTACTGACTTATTGTCTGTTAGGAGGAGAGTTAGATCGTCCATGTACAAACTCAGTTTTGCCTCCTTACCTTTTGCCCCTGGGATTGGAAGGCCTCTGATGGTTTTTGCGTGTCTTAAAGCACATGCCAGGGGTTCTATTGCAAGAATGAAGAGGGTAGGGGAAAGTGGACAGCCCTGTCGCACACCTGATTTTACACCAAAAGGTGCTGTGCACTTTCCATTTACTAAAACTGTACTAGAAATGTCGGAATACAACAGGTCTACCCATGTTCTAAATTTGGTACCAAAATTGAGTTGTGACAGAACAGCCTGAAAATACTGGTGGCTGATGCTGTCAAAAGCTTTCTCTAAATCTAACCCTAAAAGGCAAAGGGGGAGATGACGATCTTGAGCATAAAGGTAAGAGTCTCTAACTAGAGCCAAGCTGTCCGTCATGGACCGGCCAGGAACCCCACATGTTTGATCTATCCCAACTAACTCATTGATCACTGGTTGCATTCGAAGAAAGAGAGCTTTTGACAGTATCTTAATGTCAACTCCGAGCAAAGTCAAAGGTCTCCAGTTTCTCAAATCTTTCCTGTCTCCCTTTTTTAAGAGAAGGGAAATGGAGCCTGTTCTTAAAGAGGGGGGTAGTGTGCCCTTTGAACAACTCTCTTTAAACACATGCAATAATGGTTCTTTAAGCTGATCCCAAAAGGTGCTATAATACTCTTTAGGCAGGCCATCAAGCCCAGGAGATTTATTGCTCTGCATACTCTGCATGGCCTTAGTTATCTCATTAATTGTCAAGTCTCTCTCCAGCAAGTCTCTATCTGCATTACTGAGTTTTGTGGTTAGGTGGGATAAAAAGTAACTAATTGACTGTTCAGATATGGATTTGTCTTGATAGAGGTCACTGTAGAATGACTTGACAACCCTGAGTATATCTTGAGGATCCCTCACCTCTTTTCCGTCTCTGTCTAAGACAGCTTCTATACAGTGCCTGGACTTGACCAATCTTTGAAAAAAATAGCGGGTACACTTTTCATTTTCTTCTAAGTGCTGCACTCTGCTCCTTGTGAGCACCCCTCTACTCTTCTCATCATACAATTTGGACATGTCTTTTTTTAATTTTATAATGTCCTCATTCACGTCGAAGCCTGTCAGTAACATCAGATAGTAACGCTGCAACTTAGCTTGCAATCTCTTTTGGAGGATTCGTTTTTTTGCAGCTGCCTTTTTACCTTCGGCCATGAAGAACGCCCTTGTCTTATTTTTGACATCCTCCCACCATTCTCCTAGTGAATCAAACAAAGGCTGCAAGGAAAAACACTGATTAAATTTGTCCCTGTATCTTGTCACCACCTGCGGGTCATCTAATAAACTTGTGTTGAGTTTCCAGGGGCCTTGACCAGACCTAAATGAGCCGTGAATTTCTACTGAGCAGTCTAGTTTGTGGTGGTCTGAAAAGTGGACTGGCTCTACTGTAGAGGTAAGTGGTGTAATTCCTGGTGTGGTAAACAAGAAGTCAATGCAAGAGAAAGTTTTCCCATTTGTCCAGGTATAACCTGGAGTAGAGGGGTTTATCAATCTATATGCATCAATAAGATTACAGTCCTTAATAATGTTTTGAAGTGTATGAGAACTGGCATCAAGTTTTACAGAGGATGTTGATCTTCTGTCCGCTATATCTACTATACAGTTTAAGTCACCCCCAATAATGACTTCCCTCCCACAGTGAACCAAAGTTTGAATTGTCTGTAACACCGCCTGACGATCATGAGTCTCCGTAGGGCAGTAAACATTTATAACTCTGAATCTCGTTCCTCTTACCTCTATATCCACCAACATTAGTCTCCCATCTATAACCCTCTCAACCCTCTGGATGTGAAACTGTTGGCTGTTGAAAAGAATTGCCAACCCCGAGGTCCTGTTTTTATTATCCCCTGACCACACTGACTGTCCATATGTCCATCTGTTTTCATACAGTTTGTAATTTTCTTTGAAGGCAATAGAACACTCCTGAAGAAGAAATATGTCCCCTCCACATCTACATAGAAAACTGAAAACAGACTGACATTTTACAGGGTCATTAAGGCCTCTGGTGTTAATGGTGACAATCTTAAGAGTTGACATTACTGGTTTAGTATGGTAAAGGGAGAGCCAGAGTCTACAGTGAAAAAGGAAAATCAAAACATTGGGGGAGACCTGTCTTTTTTCTTTTTCTTCTTTTTCTTCTGTGATGTCCAGTTTTCTTCCACCTCCTCTACACCTCCACTCATTTGAGTGGCAACAGAGAAGGCCGTCAGGCACTGTGGGTCTAGAAAAGGGGAAGAGGTGGACATGTGGTCAGACCATACCTCTGGATCTGGACCTGTTGTGGAGGAGTCCTCTGATGTCACCTGGGGCCGCTTTCGACGTGGTGTACCAGCCAGGGGGGTGTCTGGATGTGGGGGGGAGGAGGGAGACACACCTGTGTCCCCAGCTGGAGCCTGACTGACCAGGTTCAGGGTGCCGACAGTGCCATCAGGGGGTGATAGGTCTGCCAACATAAAATCTATAAGATCTCTGCAGTCCTTAGATGATACTGGGACACTGTTAGGACAAGTCAGCAAAAGTTGGTTGGCTGGGAGGTCCTCTTGGGACTGCTGTATCTCCTGAGGGTCCGGAGGTAGTCGGTCTGCGTGATTTGAGGTGGTGACCTGTGGGGCTGGAAAACCTGCTGTTTTAGATTGCTCTGGGTTGTCATCTTTGTGGGTTGAGCCTTGCTGGTCTGCCTCGCTGGTGAATTCTGGTTGGTCTTGAGGTTCTTCTGATGGTGAAACTTCCTTATGGTCAAAGCCTACATTTAATTGTCTGGCTTTGTTTGCATAGGACTCAGGGCACCTCCTAAAGGTATGGGTATCTGACCCACAGAGGTTGCATTTCATTGGCTGGTCACAGTCTTTTGTGTTGTGGGTTGTACTTTTGCAGTTTCTGCAGAAGGTGGCGCTGCAGCTGACTGCAAGGTGAGATAAACAGCCACACTTCCTGCAGGTCTTTGGTTGCCCGGCATAAAAAACATGGCCCCTAATTGGTCCCAGCTGGATGGTGGAAGGCAGGTGGTGAAGTAAATCAGAGTTAACGTCTCTCCTTAGCCGTACATAGAAACGCCTGGCCCCAGTTCTAATCCCATCCTCGTCTCTCATTTCCATACTCCGTAACACGGTGCAATGGAAGGACAACCATGTGGCTATGTCTTCAGTTGCAACTTTTTCAGAGTACATGATAACAGTCACTGTTTTAGGTTGGAATGAGAAGGACTTTACTGAGTCTTGGACTATCTTTTTTCTGATGAAATCGCTCCAGGCATTGCTCAAACAAGCTGGAGGTCGTGAAGATTACCTCAAAAATCTTCTTTCCAGGAAGGGCAAAAACATAGTCCAATTGAGGAGGGCTGAAACCCAACTCTGCCTGGACGACGTTTCGACTGAACTGAAGACGATCCATTTCCAAGTCATCTTGAAGCTCAAACCGAACTGCATTCCTTCTGGAACCAGTCGCTGCCATTACTGCCAGGATTTCAGTAGACCACTAGTGGAATGAGACAGGTAATTGCTTCACTAACAATCGCCCTGGGTGAACCACCTTCTTGATCATGGTGTCTCTCCTGCCAGGTAAGTATGAGCTGGGATGGGTGGAGCCAGGGGCCCCATTTCCACATGCAGCACCCTGGGTCATGGTGCCTGAAACACATGATTCCAGAGTCTAACCCTGTCAGTGACTGCAACAATGCATAAATGCTGGTCGTGCAGCCACTGAACAATGGCCTTGCAGTCTGTGTTTGTTCCACCAGGAACAATGCTTTCACAGCTCTTGATGACCAAGCTCTATTGTTTCTGTAAGACCTTATTGTAACATGTTCTTCAAAGAGAGGACGTCGCTCTCAGACTACAGGTTTTCTTGTGTTCTCTCAAGGTCCCTGCACACGTGCAGTTGGAGGAAGAGATTTCAGTTATCAGGCTGCTCTGTTGTGGAATCAGCTTCTAGTTTGGGAGGAAGACACTTTATCTGCTCCCAAAGATACTGGGCTTTAATTATGCTCTCTGTTAAGATCACAGTTGAGGCTGGGTTGGGGTTAGCCTCTGGAGAGGCTTTACACTTAGTATGATTATAAACTGGACGATGTTTTGGTAGAATGCAGATTGCTGAGTTGTGCTCTCAGAGGGCCTTTTAAATTTCTCATTATGAATTCAAAAATTAGGTTATTGTCATTGTTTTGGTTGGTCTTTGTTCCATGCAGTGTAAAGAGCCTGCTTACTGACTGAGGAAAGTTTTTGGAATAATTAACGTTTCTTTCTTCACTGGGAAATCCTTGACAATATAAGTCAAACCATTGAAAACCGAAAAATATACTAGTTTACATTATACAGAAAAAAAGTCTCCTGAAATAATCTAGGATTTCTTCATATAGTGTGACTGACCATTTGATTGAAAAGGAAGAGCTGAAGTCAATGAACCAGTTAGATGAACCATCACCAAGTGATTGTCATGCAAATACGGTACCTCCAACAAGGTTTGATCAATGCACCATGAGTGTTGAGAGTGTTGGCTCTAGTCCACACCAAAGTCTTATGTTTCATCTGCATCCTTTCGCAGAGGCAATTTCATAGTCTGTGAAGTTTTACTGAGACGTGATTATTGCTGGTTGAAAACTTAACCCAATACCCGCCTTGATGACTTGAAACATAGTCAGCTATGGCAATTTTTGTTAGCCTCTGAAGAGGCTTTACACATTGTATGAATGTAAATTGAGCAATATTATGGTATAGACTCCTTGTTTTGCTGTAGAAGGTATTTCAAACATCTCATTTTTTCTAAAAACAGTAGCTTGTTTCTATTGTTTTGGTTGGTATTTGTTCCATGCAGGTTGAATAGACTGCTTAGTGACTGAGGAAAGTTTTTAGTATAATAAACGTTCCTGTTTGTTCCTGTCCTCCTGTCTGAATATGAACAGCAACTTATTACACTGAGTCACTGTACTTCAATATGTCAGTATGTTTACACCTGAAATCAAGAGGCACTTTTCACACTTGTAATTCTTGTTTTTCTCCTTTGCATGATTTGTCCTTCAGGATATAGTCTCTGAAAATACTCAACATACTTTGGATAACAGTCTCTTTTGGGACAGCATACTTTTTAAACACCCATATGTTCCTGGCTTTCCACAGACTCTCATTTACACAGTTTATCACTACCCACCATCTGTTCACATTTGCTGACGGTATGTCTTTTACAAACCCATATGCAATGTCATCTTATGTCAACGGGGCCCTGTAAAAGTCCCGCAACCAGGGGAGTACAAGCAACCAGACATCTTTAGCAAAGGGGCATGACCAAAAGAGGTGGGGGACAGACTCGTCATCTCCACAAGTTGGTCTTGGGCACTTGGGGCTGCGAGCGCAATGTCTCCGCTCAAGAAAGGCTCTTGTAGGTAGGCACTGGTGGGCAATTTGCCATGCTAGATCCTTGTGTATGTTGGTCAAAATGCTGTTGTTAACATTGGCCCAGACCCTTATGCATATTTCCTCTGTCTGTGCACCCACAGGAGTCAGTCTTGATGACAGAGGGGACAATACCTTCTCAATATTTGCTCTCGAAATTTTTTCTGGTGGGATAACTTAAAGTCTGTTTCTTAAACTTTGGATTACTGTATTGTAGATTGATGGGCAGCTGTCTGCGTGTGGAACACTTAAGGATGGTCTTTTACCCCAGGCAGTTAGTACTTTGAACCCTACCCACAATTTTGCAAAATAATTCCAAGTAGGGCCCTTCTCTGTTCTGAGACAGGCTTTCAAGATTGGGCTTAAAAACATGGCTTTTAATTTTGCTTCTATCTCTGGGACTGCTTTACCTCCTTTTCCCATGGGCCTGTACATGATGTCTCTTTTCAGTTTCTCATGTTGGCTTCCCCAGATAAAATGAAAGATGTTTTTCCTAAGGGATACCATGTCCTTATGTGGGATGGTGAAAAGGGCAGCAAGCTGTGTTATGGAGGCCAGAACTTCTGCTTTTACAACTAGAATTTTGCCTGTAAAGGAGAGCTCCCTGTTTTTTTGGCAGCCTAGAGTTCCAGTTACAGGTCTCCATATTCTTACCTATTTGGACTCCAAGCACCTTAATGGTGTTCTTCCGTTCTAACAAACCCAGATGTTCCATGGGTTCCTGCCAATTGAGGTGAAGGGTCTGACTTTTGTTCTTATTGACCTTTGTCCCTGAGACCAGGGTGAAATCCTCACATAAGGCCAAAGTTTCTCTGACAGACCTATTGTCTGACAACAACAGGGTTAAGTCATCCATGTAGAGGGACAATTTTGCCTGCACCCCCGTACTTCCTGGCACTGATATTCCTTTGATGTTCCTGTTGTTCCTTAAAGCACAGGCTAGTGGCTCTATGGCTAAAATGATCAGGATGGGGGAAAGTGCACATCCCTGTCAAACGCTCGATAGTATGTCGAAAGGGTGTGTGCATTCTCCATTCACCATCACTACACTGTTGCAATCTGTATACAGCAAATCCACCCACTGTCTAAAAACCTGGCCAAAATTCATGTGAGTGAGAATAGCTTTGAGACAGTGATGACTGATACTATCAAAAGCCTTTTCCAAATCCAAACCCAGAATACATAGAGGGAGGCTACGCTCTTGGCAGTAAAGATAGCAGTCTCTGGCCAGAGCTAAGCTATCAGACACTGACCTGCCTGGGATACCACATGTCTGGTCAAAGTGTACTATATTATTTACAATGGGCTGGATTCGAAAGAATAAAGCCTTTGACAGTATCTTGGCATCCACCCCCAGCATCGTCAATGGTCTCCAATTCCTCAGGTCTCTTTTGGTCCTCTCTTAAACAGGAGAGAAATGGAACCTTTTCGCAAAGATGGGGGTAGTGTGCCTATAAAGAAACTCTCTTTGAACATCTCCAGAAGGGGGTCTTTCAACTGATCCCAGAATGTGGCATAGAATTCCTTAGGTAGGCCGTCTACACCTGGAGTCTTGTTATTCTCCATACTCTGCATGGCTTCTGTTAGCTCAGCTGTTGTCATGTCCCCCTCTAACAAGTCTCTGGTTGTATTGTCAAGTTTATTGGTCAGCTGTGAAAGAAAAAAATGGACTTTGTCTTCTGAAATCTGTCTTTCTTGGTAAAGATAGGAAAAAAAGGATCTAACAATGCTGGGGATCTGTTGGGTGTCACAGACCTCCCTCCCTTCTTGGTCTAGCACTGATTGCATACAGTGTTTTGACTTTGCCAGTTTTCTAAAGAAATAGCGGGTACACTTTTCATTCTCCTCCAAGTGCTGTACCCGGCTTTGAGTAAGAAGACCTTTGCTTTTGTCGTTGGCTAGTTTCATCATTTCTTTTTTCAATTTGGCAATATCTTCCTCCACATTAAAACCAGAGAGGGCTAGAAGGTAAAAGCGTTATAGCCTTCTCTGAAGTCTAGCTTGGAGCGCATGCCTCTTGGCAGCAGCCCTTTTACCCTCCATCATGAAAAAGGACTTTGATCTCTTTTTAATATCTTCCCACCAGTCCCCTACAGACTCATACATGAAGCGCAAGGACTTCCACTGTTCTAATTTGGTTTTAAATTTTGACACTACATCATCATTTTCTAAAAGACTGGTATTCAGTTTCCAGTGACTTGGACAGGATCGAATTGTCCCAGGAATGTTGATGGAACAGATAAGTTTTGAATGGTCTGAAAGAGGACTGGTGTTACCGAGCAATTTAATGGAATCAATCCTGAGGAAATAAAAAGGAAATCAATACGGGAGAAAGTTCTGCCATTAGTCCACGTAAAGCCTGGAGTGGAACTGTTTTTATACATAAATGTATCAGTCAAGTTTGAGTCTTTGATTAAATTACTCAGTACACGAGAGCTAGTATCCAGCCTAACGTTAGTAACAGAAGTCGACAAACGATCCTTTTTATCAATTACACAATTAAAATCTCCCCCAATTATGACCTCACGTCCACAGAAAATCAAAGGTTGTAGAACTTGTAAGGTCTCTAAACGGTCTTGGAGTTCAGAAGGACAATAGACATTAATGATCCTGAGTTTGGCCCCATTAAAATCAATGTCCACACACAGAAGTCTACCATCAATCACTCTTTGAACCCTTTGAATATAAAAGGATTGGCCTCTCAAGAAAATTGCCACACCAGCAGATCTATTTTTATTAGTCCCTGACCAAAAGGACTCACCGTGTGTCCATCTTTTTCCATAAAGGCCGTAATTGTCCTTTTATGGGATGTTGCACTCCTGTAACAGGAATATGTCACCAATACCACCCTGCAGTTGGTCAAAAACAGTTTGGCACTTAACAGGGTCATTAAGGCCTCTGGTGTTGAGGGTAACAATTGACAGAAAGGCCATAATTAGCATTGTGAGGAGTAGGAGGTTCAGGGGCCAGGACTGTTATTGCCACTTTCCAATGTGATCTTTTTAACGGTTTTCTTTTTCTTTTTTGGCTGTTTACCCCCAGTGCTATCCTCTGCCTCTTTCATTTGAGTGGCCGTGGAAAAGGCATTCAGGCACTCAGCATCAAGAAAAGGGGTAGTGGTGGGAAGAGGAAGGGGCCATTCAATTTGGGTCTGCCGTGACAGGGTGGAATCATCGCTGGATGTCTCTTGTTGGCGCTTCTGGGATAGTATCTGACGTGCTGGTGAGCTTCCCAAGAAAGGTGGCAAGGACTGGAATGAGTCTTCAGCCACCTCCAAAACCTTCCCTGCATCAGGAATATTGGGACCGCCCTCTGGGGTTGGTAGGATGTCACCAATCACGGCGTCCAGGAGGTCTCTACAATCCTTGGCAGAAATGGCAGTGGAGTTTGCTGGAGCAGCTGGCTGAGCTGCTGGGATCTCGTCTTCTGTGTCAGTGACTCCTCCCTGATCCTCTGAGGCGTCAGCTGAACCGGCACTCCAATCCAACACTTCCTCCTCCACGGCCAGCTGATTGTCGGCAGTTGGCTCCTCCTGCTGGCTCACTATATCCTGCTGGACCTCTGGAGCTGGTTCGTCAACTTTTAAACCCTCCTCCTGGGCAGGCTGCTCCTCGGCTGTTGGGTCTGCTGCTGTGTAGGGGTGTTGTTGCCTCACTCTGTTAGCAGAGGATTGAGGGCAGCCTCTGAAAGAGTGAGTGCTGTCACCACAGAGGTTGCACCTCATGCGCTGGTCACAGTTTCTGGTGGAATGGCTGTTGTTGTTGCAATTCTTGCAGGAAATGGTATTGCAATCTGCTGCTAGATGATCAAGGGAGCCACATTTTCTACAGGCCTTGGGCTGACCTTGGTAGAAAACATGGCCTCTAATTGATCCCAGCTGTATGGTGGAGGGAAGGTGGTGGAGTCTCCCTGTTGTCCCGTCACGTCTCAGCCGCACATAATGGCGACGAGCCCCCGTCCGGATGCCATCCTGATCTCTCAGCTCCATTCCTCTCAGAACAGTACATTGATAGGATAGCCATGTCTGTATATCCACTGTTGAAATCTTTTCAGTGTACATGATCACTGTAACTGATCTAGCATCCCTTTCTGAGAGTGGGATAAGAGTAATTATTTCCAGTCCTGGAGTGTAAGTTGCCTTCTGGTGGAATCTCTCAATACACTGCTCAAAGTTGGCATATGTAGTAAAGATGACCTCGAAAGCTTTTCTACCTGGAAGGGCGAAGATGTAATCCAGCTGCATAGATGAGAAGCCCTGGGTGAACCACCTTCTTGATCATGGTGTCTCCCCTGCCAGGTAAGTATGAGTTGGGATGGGGGGAGCCACGGGCCCCATTTCCACATGCAGCACCCTGGCTCATGGTGCCTGAAACGCATGATCCCAGAGTGTAACCCCGGCAGCGACTGCACCAAAGCATAAATGCTGGCCATGCAGCCACTGAACAATGGCCTTGCACACTGCGTCTGTTCCACCAGGAACAATGCTTTCAAAGCTCTTAATGACCAAGTTCTATCCTTTCTTTAACACCTTATTGTGACATGTAGTCCAAAGAGAGGAAGTGGCGCCCAGACTACAGCTTTTCTTGTGTTGTGTTCCTGCACACGTACAGCAGGAGGAAGAGATTTCAGCTATCAGGCTGCTCTGTTGTGGAATCAGCTCCCACTTCTGGGTTGGGAGGAACACACTTTGTCTGCTCGCAAAGGCACTGGCCTTAAAGTTATGCTCTGTGTTGAAGTGACAGTTGAGGCTGGCTCAGAAACACCTGATTCAGTGCCTCACGTATGCTCTTACTGATTTAGACTGTTGAGCGCCTTCTCATTTTGCACTCAGCACCTCTCCACTCTCCTCTTTCTGCTTTCCATACAGATGTATACCACCAAGTTGTCCATCATATGACTTACATTACATGGCATTCAATGTAGAGCACCAACGTTTGTCACCAAGAACAGCCTGGGAGTAAACAGCACGCAATTCATTGTGTTCCCTGTAACAGGCCACGCCCACTTCGCCCTCACTATCGCAATGACGGCTCAGGCACATTGCTGGAACCCATCCTGAGCAGACGTTCCTCTGTGGGAGGTGACGCTGGCTTGTGGATCAAATGGAACAAACACACACACTGAGCAACAAGCAACATTTCTCAGCAGAACCTCCATTGGGCTGGCACATCCTGACTTTCAAGCTTTCCTTCACAAGCCAATCAGGGGAGAGCGCGGACGCAGTCCCCCACTACCACAAATTATGCAGTCGAGATTCCCACATTTGGGGAATTCGCAGGGGTCAGCCAGCCGGAGTGCAATGGCTGGGCCTCGCCCTGGGTGAACCACCTTCTTGATCATGGTGTCTCCCCTGCCAGGTAAGTATGAGTTGGGATGGGGGGAGCCACGGGCCCCATTTCCACATGCAGCACCCTGGCTCATGGTGCCTGAAACGCATGATCCCAGAGTGTAACCCCGGCAGCGACTGCACCAAAGCATAAATGCTGGCCATGCAGCCACTGAACAATGGCCTTGCACACTGCGTCTGTTCCACCAGGAACAATGCTTTCAAAGCTCTTAATGACCAAGTTCTATCCTTTCTTTAACACCTTATTGTGACATGTAGTCCAAAGAGAGGAAGTGGCGCCCAGACTACAGCTTTTCTTGTGTTGTGTTCCTGCACACGTACAGCAGGAGGAAGAGATTTCAGCTATCAGGCTGCTCTGTTGTGGAATCAGCTCCCACTTCTGGGTTGGGAGGAACACACTTTGTCTGCTCGCAAAGGCACTGGCCTTAAAATTATGCTCTGTGTTGAAGTGACAGTTGAGGCTGGCTCAGAAACACCTGATTCAGTGCCTCACTTATGCTCTTACTGATTTAGACTGTTGAGCGCCTTCTCATTTTGCACTCAGCACCTCTCCACTCTCCTCTTTCTGCTTTCCATACAGATGTATACCACCAAGTTGTCCATCATATGACTTACATTACATGGCATTCAATGTAGAGCACCAACGTTTGTCACCAAGAACAGCCTGGGAGTAAACAGCACGCAATTCATTGTGTTCCCTGTAACAGGCCACGCCCACTTCGCCCTCACTATCGCAATGACGGCTCAGGCACATTGCTGGAACCCATCCTGAGCAGACGTTCCTCTGTGGGAGGTGACGCTGGCTTGTGGATCAAATGGAACAAACACACACACTGAGCAACAAGCAACATTTCTCAGCAGAACCTCCATTGGGCTGGCACATCCTGACTTTCAAGCTTTCCTTCACAAGCCAATCAGGGGAGAGCGCGGACGCAGTCCCCCACTACCACAAATTATGCAGTCGAGATTCCCACATTTGGGGAATTCGCAGGGGTCAGCCAGCCGGAGTGCAATGGCTGGGCCTCGCCCTGGGTGAACCACCTTCTTGATCATGGTGTCTCCCCTGCCAGGTAAGTATGAGTTGGGATGGGGGGAGCCACGGGCCCCATTTCCACATGCAGCACCCTGGCTCATGGTGCCTGAAACGCATGATCCCAGAGTGTAACCCCGGCAGCGACTGCACCAAAGCATAAATGCTGGCCATGCAGCCACTGAACAATGGCCTTGCACACTGCGTCTGTTCCACCAGGAACAATGCTTTCAAAGCTCTTAATGACCAAGTTCTATCCTTTCTTTAACACCTTATTGTGACATGTAGTCCAAAGAGAGGAAGTGGCGCCCAGACTACAGCTTTTCTTGTGTTGTGTTCCTGCACACGTACAGCAGGAGGAAGAGATTTCAGCTATCAGGCTGCTCTGTTGTGGAATCAGCTCCCACTTCTGGGTTGGGAGGAACACACTTTGTCTGCTCCCAAAGGCACTGGCCTTAAAATTATGCTCTGTGTTGAAGTGACAGTTGAGGCTGGCTCAGAAACACCTGATTCAGTGCCTCACTTATGCTCTTACTGATTTAGACTGTTGAGCGCCTTCTCATTTTGCACTCAGCACCTCTCCACTCTCCTCTTTCTGCTTTCCATACAGATGTATACCACCAAGTTGTCCATCATATGACTTACATTACATGGCATTCAATGTAGAGCACCAACGTTTGTCACCAAGAACAGCCTGGGAGTAAACAGCACGCAATTCATTGTGTTCCCTGTAACAGGCCACGCCCACTTCGCCCTCACTATCGCAATGACGGCTCAGGCACATTGCTGGAACCCATCCTGAGCAGACGTTCCTCTGTGGGAGGTGACGCTGGCTTGTGGATCAAATGGAACAAACACCACCAAACACACACACTGAGCAACAAGCAACATTTCTCAGCAGAACCTCCATTGGGCTGGCACATCCTGACTTTCAAGCTTTCCTTCACAAGCCAATCAGGGGAGAGCGCGGACGCAGTCCCCCACTACCACAAATTATGCAGTCGAGATTCCCACATTTGGGGAATTCGCAGGGGTCAGCCAGCCGGAGTGCAATGGCTGGGCCTCGCCCTGGGTGAACCACCTTCTTGATCATGGTGTCTCCCCTGCCAGGTAAGTATGAGTTGGGATGGGGGGAGCCACGGGCCCCATTTCCACATGCAGCACCCTGGCTCATGGTGCCTGAAACGCATGATCCCAGAGTGTAACCCCGGCAGCGACTGCACCAAAGCATAAATGCTGGCCATGCAGCCACTGAAAAATGGCCTTGCACACTGCGTCTGTTCCACCAGGAACAATGCTTTCAAAGCTCTTAATGACCAAGCTCTATCCTTTCTTTAACACCTTATTGTGACATGTTGTCCAAAGAGAGGACGTCGCGCCCAGATTACAGGTTTTCTTGTGTTGTGTTCCTGCACACGTACAGCAGGAGGAAGAGATTTCAGCTATCAGGCTGCTCTGTTGTGGAATCAGCTCCCAGTTCTGGGTTGGGAGGAACACACTTTGTCTGCTCCCAAAGACACTGGCCTTAAAATTATGCTCTGTGTTGAAGTGACAGTTGAGGCTGGCTCAGAAACACCTGATTCAGTGCCTCACTCATGCTCTTACTGATTTAGACTGTTGAGCGCCTTCTCATTTTGCACTCAGCACCTCTCCACTCTCCTCTTTGTGCTTTCCATACAGATGTATACCACCCAGTTGTATATCATATGACTTACATTACATGGCATTCAATGTAGAGCACCAAGAACAGCCTGGGAGGAAACAGCACGCAATTCATTGTGTTCCCTGTAACAGGCCACGCCCATTTGGCCCTCACTATGGCAATGACGGCTAAGGCACATTGCTGGAACCCATCCTGAGCAGACGTTCCTCTGTGGGAGGTGACGCTGGCTTGTGGATCAAATGGAACAAACAACATTACCACCAGACACACACTGAGCAACGAGCAACATTTCTCAGCAGAACCTCCATTGGCCTGGCACATCCTGACTTTCAAGCTTTCCTTCACAAGCCAATCAGGGGAGAGCGCGGACGCAGTCCCCCACTACCACAAATTATGCAGTCGAGATTCCCACATTTGGGGAATTCGCAGGGGTCAGCCAGCCGGAGTGCAATGGCTGGGCCTCGCCCTGGGTGAACCACCTTCTTGATCATGGTGTCTCCCCTGCCAGGTAAGTATGAGTTGGGATGGGGGGAGCCACGGGCCCCATTTCCACATGCAGCACCCTGGCTCATGGTGCCTGAAACGCATGATCCCAGAGTGTAACCCCGGCAGCGACTGCACCAAAGCATAAATGCTGGCCATGCAGCCACTGAAAAATGGCCTTGCACACTGCGTCTGTTCCACCAGGAACAATGCTTTCAAAGCTCTTAATGACCAAGCTCTATCCTTTCTTTAACACCTTATTGTGACATGTTTTCCAAAGAGACGACGTCGCGCCCAGATTACAGGTTTTCTTGTGTTGTGTTCCTGCACACGTACAGCAGGAGGAAGAGATTTCAGCTATCAGGCTGCTCTGTTGTGGAATCAGCTCCCAGTTCTGGGTTGGGAGGAACACGCTTTGTCTGCTCCCAAAGACACTGGCCTTAAAATTATGCTCTGTGTTGAAGTGACAGTTGAGGCTGGCTCAGAAACACCTGATTCAGTGCCTCACTCATGCTCTTACTGATTTAGACTGTTGAGCGCCTTCTCATTTTGCACTCAGCACCTCTCCACTCTCCTCTTTGTGCTTTCCATACAGATGTATACCACCCAGTTGTATATCATATGACTTACATTACATGGCATTCAATGTAGAGCACCAAGGTTTGTCACCAAGAACAGCCTGGGAGGAAACAGCACGCAATTCATTGTGTTCCCTGTAACAGGCCACGCCCACTTCGCCCTCACTATCGCAATGACGGCTCAGGCACATTGCTGGAACCCATCCTGAGCAGACGTTCCTCTGTGGGAGGTGACGCTGGCTTGTGGATCAAATGGAACAAACACCACCAAACACACACTGAGCAACAAGCAACATTTCTCAGCAGAACCTCCATTGGGCTGGCACATCCTGACTTTCAAGCTTCCTTCACAAGCCAATCAGGGGAGAGCGGGACGCAGTCCCCCACTACCACAAATTATGCAGTCGAGATTCCCACATTTGGGAATTCGCAGGGGTCAGCCAGCCGGAGTGCAATGGCTGGGCCTCGCCCTGGGTGAACCACCTTCTTGATCATGGTGTCTCCCCTGCCAGGTAAGTATGAGTTGGGATGGGGGAGCCACGGGCCCCATTTCCACATGCAGCACCCTGGCTCATGGTGCCTGAAACGCATGATCCCAGAGTGTAACCCCGGCAGCGACTGCACCAAAGCATAAATGCTGGCCATGCAGCCACTGAACAATGGCCTTGCACACTGCGTCTGTTCCACCAGGAACAATGCTTTCAAAGCTCTTAATGACCAAGTTCTATCCTTTCTTTAACACCTTATTGTGACATGTAGTCCAAATAGAGGAAGTGGCGCCCAGACTACAGCTTTTCTTGTGTTGTGTTCCTGCACACGTACAGCAGGAGGAAGAGATTTCAGCTATCAGGCTGCTCTGTTGTGGAATCAGCTCCCACTTCTGGGTTGGGAGGAACACACTTTGTCTGCTCGCAAAGGCACTGGCCTTAAAGTTATGCTCTCTGTTGAAGTGACAGTTGAGGCTGGCTCAGAATCACCTGATTCAGTGCCTCACTTATGCTCTTACTGATTTAGACTGTTGAGCGCCTTCTCATTTTGCACTCAGCACCTCTCCACTCTCCTCTTTCTGCTTTCCATACAGATGTATACCACCAAGTTGTCCATCATATGACTTACATTACATGGCATTCAATGTAGAGCACCAACGTTTGTCACCAAGAACAGCCTGGGAGTAAACAGCACGCAATTCATTGTGTTCCCTGTAACAGGCCACACCCACTTCGCCCTCACTATCGCGATGACGGCTCAGGCACATTGCTGGAACCCATCCTGAGCAGACGTTCCTCTGTGGGAGGTGACGCTGGCTTGTGGATCAAATGGAACAAACACCACCAAACACACACACTGAGCAACAAGCAACATTTCTCAGCAGAACCTCCATTGGGCTGGCACATCCTGACTTTCAAGCTTTCCTTCACAAGCCAATCAGGGGAGAGCGCGGACGCAGTCCCCCACTACCACAAATTATGCAGTCGAGATTCCCACATTTGGGGAATTCGCAGGGGTCAGCCAGCCGGAGTGCAATGGCTGGGCCTCGCCCTGGGTGAACCACCTTCTTGATCATGGTGTCTCCCCTGCCAGGTAAGTATGAGTTGGGATGGGGGAGCCACGGGCCCCATTTCCACATGCAGCACCCTGGCTCATGGTGCCTGAAACGCATGATCCCAGAGTGTAACCCCGGCAGCGACTGCACCAAAGCATAAATGCTGGCCATGCAGCCACTGAACAATGGCCTTGCACACTGAGTCTGTTCCACCAGGAACAATGCTTTCAAAGCTCTTAATGACCAAGTTCTATCCTTTCTTTAACACCTTATTGTGACATGTAGTCCAAAGAGAGGAAGTGGCGCCCAGACTACAGCTTTTCTTGTGTTGTGTTCCTGCACACGTACAGCAGGAGGAAGAGATTTCAGCTATCAGGCTGCTCTGTTGTGGAATCAGCTCCCACTTCTGGGTTGGGAGGAACACACTTTGTCTGCTCCCAAAGGCACTGGCCTTAAAATTATGCTCTGTGTTGAAGTGACAGTTGAGGCTGGCTCAGAAACACCTGATTCAGTGTCTCACGTACGCTCTTACTGATTTAGACTGTTGAGCGCCTTCTCATTTTGCACTCAGCACCTCTCCACTCTCCTCTTTCTGCTTTCCATACAGATGTATACCACCAAGTTGTCCATCATATGACTTACATTACATGGCATTCAATGTAGAGCACCAACGTTTGTCACCAAGAACAGCCTGGGAGTAAACAGCACGCAATTCATTGTGTTCCCTGTAACAGGCCACGCCCACTTCGCCCTCACTATCGCAATGACTGCTCAGGCACATTGCTGGAACCCATCCTGAGCAGACGTTCCTCTGTGGGAGGTGACGCTGGCTTGTGGATCAAATGGAACAAACACCACCAAACACACACTGAGCAACAAGCAACATTTCTCAGCAGAACCTCCATTGGGCTGGCACATCCTGACTTTCAAGCTTTCCTTCACAAGCCAATCAGGGGAGAGCGCGGACGCAGTCCCCCACTACCACAAATTATGCAGTCGAGACTCCCACATTTGGGGAATTCGCAGGGGTCAGCCAGCCGGAGTGCAATGGCTGGGCCTCGCCCTGGGTGAACCACCTTCTTGATCATGGTGTCTCCCCTGCCAGGTAAGTATGAGTTGGGATGGGGGGAGCCACGGGCCCCATTTCCACATGCAGCACCCTGGCTCATGGTGCCTGAAACGCATGATCCCAGAGCGTAACCCCGGCAGCGACTGCACCAAAGCATAAATGCTGGCCATGCAGCCACTGAACAATGGCCTTGCACACTGCGTCTGTTCCACCAGGAACAATGCTTTCAAAGCTCTTAATGACCAAGTTCTATCCTTTCTTTAACACCTTATTGTGACATGTAGTCCAAAGAGAGGAAGTGGCGCCCAGACTACAGCTTTTCTTGTGTTGTGTTCCTGCACACGTACAGCAGGAGGAAGAGATTTCAGCTATCGGGCTGCTCTGTTGTGGAATCAGCTCCCACTTCTGGGTTGGGAGGAACACATTTTGTCTGCTCGCAAAGGCACTGGCCTTAAAGTTATGCTCTGTGTTCAAGTGACAGTTGAGGCTGGCTCAGAAACACCTGATTCAGTGCCTCACGTATGCTCTTACTGATATACTGTTGAGCGCCTTCTCATTGAATGAATGAATGAATGAATAGTTTATTTCGGTTACAAAATTAAAGTACAATTATTATTATTATTTTTCTTTTCCTTTCATTTTGTGCATTCAGTTAAGAACAACACATAAAAAAAACAAAAAAACAAAAAACACAAAAAAACTTATATATATATATACACATATATCTACACACATATACATATATACATATACACATACACATATATATTTTACAGTCGTACAGGAAACTTTTCTTTCTCTCCCCCTTCCCTCCTCCCCCATCCCCTCCTCCCCTTCACAAAAAAAGAGAACAAAGAGGATGAAAAAGAAAAAGAAGAAGAAGAAAAAAAGACAAACATAAATGAATAAATCCCCAATACCAAACAAAGAAACAAACAAAAAAAAAATCTATATTTTACAAGTTCTGTAACCGAAAAAGGAATAGGCAGAAGCCAAGGCTTGTTTTGCCTATCCTACACAAATCCATAGAATCACCCAGAATATCAATAATACAAGACATAAGTAAAAGACAAATAGAAAAAACAAAACAAGATTTTAGACTAAATTATTCTTCTTGGTCGTTTCAGATATCAGTCATTTTATAAAGTAATCCTTAATTATCTTGCCTTTCAATGCTTTTTTAAAGTTCAACAAAGATCTACACATTTTCAACTCATCACTCAGTTCATTCCATAATAAAACACCCAAATATGAAATACATCTGTATTTAACATTAGTTCTCACTTTGCCTCTTTCAAAGATACCCAGCCCTCTTAAATTATATTTTTTTCTTCTTAATTTAAAAAATTGTTGTATACTGATGGGAAGACATTTATTCTTAACTCGAAATAATATTTCTAATGTTTTTAGGTATACAATATCTAAGAATTTCAAGGTGCCAGACTCTATAAATAATTTATTGGTAGGTTCACAATAGGAAGCTTTATTTATTATTCTAATAACTCTCTTCTGGAGTTTAATTATAGGGTCTATGTATGTTCTGTATGTATTTCCCCAAACCTCAACACAATATGTCATATATGGCATTATAAGTGAGAAGTACAAAATACGTAGACCATTTTTGTTCAAAAAATTGCTTGTTTTGTAAATCACACCAATACTTTTAGATAATTTCTGTTTTATATATTCAATATGTGGTTTCCAACTGAGTTTATGATCTAAAATTACTCCCAAGAATTTGGTTTCATATACTCTTTCAATTTCAACTCCATTTAGGATCAGTTGGATTTCACAATTCGCCCTAGCACCACCAAACACCATAAATTTTGTTTTATTTTCATTTAATGATAACTTATTGATATCAAACCATTTCTTTATCCGGATCAACTCATTTTCTACTGTTATCAACAATTCTTTAATGTCTGGTCCTGAACTAAATACAGTTGTATCATCCGCAAATGTAATATATTTCAACTTATTAAGTACTGCACCAATATCATTTAAGTAAAGTATAAATAGCTTAGGTCCTAATACTGAACCCTGTGGAACACCACAAGTTACTTTTCTGAAATGTGATATAGCATTGTTAAATTTTACATACTGAAACCTATTATTTAGATAACTTCTTATCCAGTTTAGTGCGATACCTCTTATACCATAACGCTCCAATTTCTGCAGAAGTAAAGAATGATTAATTGTATCAAACGCTTTACGCAAATCCACAAATACTCCTACAGCATATTGTTTTGTATCAATAGCTGTGGATATATTTTCTACTAATTCCATTACCGCCAAGGATGTTGATCGGTTACTCCTAAACCCATATTGATGGTCACTCAATAACTCATATTTCTCCATAAAAGCATCCAGTCTATTTACATACAATTTTTCAAGTATTTTTGAAAACTGAGGTAACAGAGACACAGGTCTGTAGTTTGATAAAATGTGTTTGTCTCCATTTTTATAGATTGGGACCACCTTAGCCATTTTCATTCTATCAGGAAAAATACCTGTTTGGAAGGATTTATTACATATATAAGTGAATGGTTTGAGGACACAGTCCATTACTTCCTTTATAATTGACATATCAATAGAGTTATCATCTGTAGATTTTTTACTCTTAAACTTCCGGACCACTTCTAATACATCACTCTCACAAACTCCACCAAGGAACATTGAATTCTTGGTATTGAATGAAAAGTTATAGTTATGGTCCACATCACTGATTTCCCTTGCTAAATTTGGGCCTACATTAACAAAAAAATCATTAAACTCATTAGCAATTTTCTCTATATTTTCAATAATTAAATTGTCATTATTTACAAAAAATGTTGGAAAATCATTTTGACTTCCTTTTTTTATGATGCTATTGAGCACTCCCCATGTACCCTTAATATTATTTTTGTTTTTTAACAGCAGTTGATCATAATAGTCTTTTTTGTGCAATCTTATAATAGATATTAATTTGTTTTTATATTTTTTGTACTTATCTTCCTTATCCTTTGTTCTATGAGTGATAAATTCCCTATAGAGCCTATTTTTCTTATTACAAGCTTTTTCCAACCCTTCTGTAAGCCATGGTTTTCCCTTCTTTTTTGGATCTAATCTATATTCTTTCAATGGGCAATGGCGGTCATAAAAAAACAGAAATGTATCTAAAAAAGCGTCGTATGATTGATTGGTATCATCCACATAAACTTCCTGCCAGTGATGATTTATAAGATCTGTCTTTAGTGCCATGACTGCCTCTGGTGATTTTATTCTAACTAACTTACTAGTCTGTCTTTGTGATACTTTTAACGTATTCCTTGTTTCCAACACAGCAAAGACAGGCAGATGATCACTGACATCAGTCAGTAATAATCCACTAGCTGTTCCTACATCGATTACATTTGTAAAAATATTGTCAATCAATGTTGCAGCATCTTTGGTTATTCTGCTCGGTTTTACAATTAGCGGATGGAGACTCAAACTAAACATGGTATTAACAAACTCTGCGGTTTTCATATGATCATTGGTTTTTAATAAATCAATGTTAAAGTCACCACAAACCACAACAGTCTTATCATTATGATGATCATATAGTTCATAAATCTTGTTTTTAAATTGATCAATACATGACCCCGGGGTTCTATAAATGCAACTAATTAATATATTTTTGGATCTCTCAACCTCAATTTCAATAGTTATACATTCCATCAAATTATCAATAACCATCGTCATATCCCCAATAATTTTGCATTTAAAGGCAGACATCACAAACAGGGCCACACCCCCACCCCTTTTATTGCCCCTGTTTTGCCAAAACATTTCATAACCCTCTAATCCATCCTGTAGATCTTTTCCATCACTCAACCAAGTCTCTGAAATTGCTACTATAGTAAACTTGTGTTGTAGCTGTTGAAGGTAATCTTTGATTTTGGAGAAATTACTGTAGAGACTCCTGCTATTAAAATGAATCACTGAAAACCCCTCCATCTTCATACTGGAATTAAACTTATCTTCAGAATAATATTCACAGTTAATATCAATGTTCTGGTAGAAGTGGATCTCTGGATCAAAGTCATTTTCTAACTCATAAGGCCTGTGGTCTTTAAACTCAAAACACTTAAAATCTGTGTATTCACTCATTTTTTACCACATTTGTTCTTCCCAAACAATATTTGGCATTTACCCATCTTTCACAACACAATAAACATTTGACCTCCCTCCACTATTCACCCTCTCTACCACGTGATTCATCATTTTCCTTTATATCGATCCAGCTCTTTAATGTCTCTGACTACTATCACTCTGGCCTGTTCTGGTGTGCCGTTTAGTCGTATCATTATTTTGCAGTTCCTTGTCCAAGTGTCTTGAATCAACTTTTCCTTTTTCAGAATTCTAGCTTGTCTTGCAATTTCACCATTTTTCTTGGTCAGATGCTCATTTACATACACCCCTGTGCCCTTCAGTTTTTTTGCCTGCTGTAACACCTCATGTTTGTGTTTTCTACTCACAAATCGAACGATGATATTGGACCTGTTGGGCCTCTTGTCTTGTCTTTGGGGTATGGTGTAGCAAGTAGCTATATTTTGATTGTCTATGGGAATGTCTTTGCTACTGAAGAATTTAATGACTTGCTGCTCCAGTGAACATAGCTCCCCTCTCGGTGCATCCTCACCCTCCTTGTCTCCTGCAGTGGTCCGTGCATAGGTACGGTGGGCTGTCTCAAGTCCAGATATCACCAGGTCATCCATCCTTGTGTACTGCTCCAAATCATCTACTCTTCTTTCAAGCTCTTCAATTGTCTTATCCTTTTCCTTGATCACAGCCTTCAGTTGTTTCACTTCTTCAATTAAGTCCAGTAGACAAACCTGTTGCTTTGCCACCTTACTTAATTCCTCTGACATGAAGTTCAGAGATTTTTTTACCTCCTCCATGTCTTCACCTAATTTCTTTGTAGCCATGTCTTCTAGTTAATTAAGACTGTATTTATCCAGGCAAAAAAACACACACACAGCTTTATTGCTGATATTCCAGGTAATCCAATGTGTCTAGTCTATCAACACGGTGTCGTTAGATTAGACACGCCGCAACTTATTCACTCTACTCGGGCGATGCGGCTACTTAGCCCCGCTAGCTCCTGGTTAGCCTATCCGCCAGCTTGAACAGGTAAAAGTGAAGCGTCCTGTCCCTCACCGTCCTTCCTCAGCGGCGTTGAAGAGCTCAGGGAGTAGCAGCACCGAGTTGTGTGTGAACAGCTATGGACCAATGGATGAAGGAATTTTTTCCATTTGTTTCTTAAATAATAATCAACATGATTAATCAGTTGTGAACACTCATGTCTTTTCTGTCAGCTGACTGATTGATTATTTAAAGTCTCTCTCTGGTTATTGATTGCAGTAATTCAGCACTCAGCACCTCTCCACTCTCCTCTTTCTGCTTTCCATACAGATGTATACCACCAAGTTGTCCATCATATGACTTACATTACATGGCATTCAATGTAGAGCACCAACGTTTGTCACCAAGAACAGCCTGGGAGTAAACAGCACGCAATTCATTGTGTTCCCTGTAACAGGCCACGCCCACTTCGCCCTCACTATCGCAATGACGGCTCAGGCACATTGCTGGAACCCATCCTGAGCAGACGTTCCTCTGTGGGAGGTGACGCTGGCTTGTGGATCAAATGGAACAAACACCACCAAACACACACACTGAGCAACAAGCAACATTTCTCAGCAGAACCTCCATTGGGCTGGCACATCCTGACTTTCAAGCTTTCCTTCACAAGCCAATCAGGGGAGAGCGCGGACGCAGTCCCCCACTACCACAAATTATGCAGTCGAGATTCCCACATTTGGGGAATTCGCAGGGGTCAGCCAGCCGGAGTGCAATGGCTGGGCCTCGCCCTGGGTGAACCACCTTCTTGATCATGGTGTCTCCCCTGCCAGGTAAGTATGAGTTGGGATGGGGGAGCCACGGGCCCCATTTCCACATGCAGCACCCTGGCTCATGGTGCCTGAAACGCATGATCCCAGAGTGTAACCCCGGCAGCGACTGCACCAAAGCATAAATGCTGGCCATGCAGCCACTGAACAATGGCCTTGCACACTGCGTCTGTTCCACCAGGAACAATGCTTTCAAAGCTCTTAATGACCAAGTTCTATCCTTTCTTTAACACCTTATTGTGACATGTAGTCCAAAGAGAGGAAGTGGCGCCCAGACTACAGCTTTTCTTGTGTTGTGTTCCTGCACACGTACAGCAGGAGGAAGAGATTTCAGCTATCAGGCTGCTCTGTTGTGGAATCAGCTCCCACTTCTGGGTTGGGAGGAACACACTTTGTCTGCTCGCAAAGGCACTGGCCTTAAAATTATGCTCTGTGTTGAAGTGACAGTTGAGGCTGGCTCAGAAACACCTGATTCAGTGCCTCACTTATGCTCTTACTGATTTAGACTGTTGAGCGCCTTGTCATTTTGCACTCAGCACCTCTCCACTCTCCTCTTTCTGCTTTCCATACAGATGTATACCA